>JAQQSZ010012634.1:0-11961 GCA_028646595.1 Phalanger gymnotis | reverse complement strand
CCATCTTTGCCCATTGCCTTTTCAAACAGCTCTAAATATTCCTTTACTCTGACCTGAAATCTGCTTCACCATGACTTCCACACATTTGTGCCATCCAGATCCCAGGAAAAACAATTTTCCTCTCTCCCCTTAATATAGTTGGAGGTAATGATTGTGTCTCCCTTATATCTTCCCCTCTCCAAATTAAGCATGCAAGTTCATAGATTTATAAATGCAAGTAGACCCAGCGATTACTTTGTCCAATTTCTTCATTTTACAGATGAGAAAACAGACCCAGAAAGGTCACATGATTTATCAAAAGTCATAGAGATGGAATTGGAACACAGAACCCAGGTTCTCTAACTCCAATCCAGTATGACTTAGGACAGTGAAAGATCAATTTGGGAGAAGTAGATATAGTCATTGGAAAAATAAGTGGTTTGATTAATTTCTAAGAGTAGGGAAAAACCACTTGTCTTCCCTCCCAGCCCTTACCCATAGCCATATGCCTTCAAATCTTTTTACTGAATTCCTGATGTTAGAAAGCTGTCCCCAGATGATCTGAGCTCAGGCTTTCAAGGCAGGCCAGAGTCCTGAACTTGAAGGCACATAACCCATATTCAAATCATGATTCTGCCTTCATGAATACAGCAAGTTACCTCATCTTTCTAAGTCTCAATAGATGACCTCTACAATCCCTTTCAGCTCTTATCTATGATCCTATGATCTCCACCTAGGAAGCAAATATTGACATTGTCACTAATCTCACTGAAGAGATCCCAGAATCTTTAGGGAGGGAAGGTTTGAAAAGGGAAGAGGAGAGACAAACAAAGAACTTGCGATAGGGAAAAGGGATAGAGATGCCATGAAGGTGTTGAGGGAGGTGAGGGAGTGGGCGGGTGTGAGAACCAGAGAGAGTTTGGTAAAGCTGGAGAACACATTTCACTGATTTCACAATTAGCCACAAGCCTGGCATAGCCTGAACTCTCATAAAATTCCTTAAGAGGGATTTTGACAGTTAATAGGAACCTCCTTCCACCCCCTCCCACCCCCATTCCCAAACCCTCTTGGTCACCGATGCCTAATTTTAACTCCCTGTTACCTCAAGCAAATGACAACCATCATTCCAAACAACCCCACTCAGACACCTGAAGATGGGGATGCAACTACTAGTCAATTTCAGTCACCTGGTCTCTATCCTACTATGCTTGATGGGACATTTATTGCACTTAGTTGTCAGTGAGCCTTGGCTCCCTTGCTACACTGTGAACTCATCTTGGCTTGAGACATGAACTTAATATCACTGGAGGGAAACTAGGGCTGGCCTTCACTAGAACGCCCCTGGCTTTTAATGAAAGAAATCCAATGTGGAGCCAAAGATGAATTTTAGAGAAACTGTTTTCAAAGCAGGAATTTGGGGAGAAATCGTCGCCAGTCTGGAAGCATGCTCAGCCTGTGGTTGGACAGCTGTGGACCCTACTTCATGATACCTGCCTGTGTTTCTGGAAAGCCCCATTTAAGCTGGTGTAGTCTAGTTTCAAGAAAAATAAATAGGTTTCTGAGTTTGATGAGCTGCTACTCATGCTACTCAGTGGGTCTTAGATGAGTTAATTCCCTTCAGTGGGCCTCCTCTCAATACCTCCCCTCAATTTGTAAAATGAAAGGGTTGGATTAGATTAGGAGTTCTTAATTTGGGGTCTGTGACTTTTTTTTTAAAAAATGACGACTATTTCACTATAATTGTTTCCTTTGCAATCATGTATATTTTAAGTATTTAAAAACATTCTGAGGTATGCATCCATATGCATCACTGAATTGCCAAAAAGGTCCAGGGCACATAAAAAGTTTAGAACTATTGGTCTAGATTATTTCAAATGTCCTTTTTGGCTCTAAGAGCTATGATTCTTTGCTCTTCATCAAACTAGTGTATGACTTGTGAGAATTTCATTAAATTCACTATGTTCTTCATTTTCCACGATATAAAAAGACATGCTGCATTACCATTTTAATTCTACAAAACACGTTCATACCTATGATCTTATTTTATCTTTATACTATCAGGATTTTGAGATCTATAAGCTAAAGCATCTGATTTTGAAGGTTCACATCTTTATTTTCAACATACAGCGTTTTTCCTAATAGTTGTCCAAAAATACTTGTTGAATGAACACTCCTTTTGTGATAAAGTGTGGCAGGTACTATTCCCTTTTCAACAATAAGGAGACTGAGGCCCAGAGGGACCCCCTAATATCAACAGTAAAATGCAAATGCCAGAGGTGTCTTGTAGCAGGAGACTAGCACCAGTATTTTAAATACAATGGCTCCCTCTGTTGGTTGATCATTTTAGTGTTTTGACTTTTTTTTTTTTAAATCATCCTGCCTTCTCTTGGGAAGTTGAAAAGGTCTTATTCTGAGTTTTTAATCCCTAGGCCACAGGTATTCTAAGCCTGGGATCCTTAAATGTTTTCTTTGTTTTTACTAATTTATAACTATTTCAATATAATTGATTTCCTATGTAATATTATTTATTTTATATTACACATTGAAAACCATTCTGAGAACCAGCCCAGTATACCAAAAAAAAAAAAAAAAAAAAAAAGATCTGAGACCTAGGAGGAAGATTAGAACCGATTGTCTCTTCTGTGGACGCTCTTCCTTTCAGGAATGATCTCTAATGTCTGAAGAGATAAGAAAGGTCTGTTTGTCCCTCTTTGCCCATAGGAGCTAGAAATCTCCTACTTTGAAATCAAATGAGTAGGTGAAATGTATGAATAATTCATTTGGCCCTTTTGAGACTACATCCGCCAGTGATGCTTGACATTATGGAAGCTGAGGGAAGACTCAGTCACAGGACTGCCCAACGGAGCCCTAATGACAACCAACATTTATATAATACCTTAAGTTTGCCAAGCATTTTCCTCATATGACCCTGTCAAGTAGGTAGTAGGGCTAAATTTGTCTTTCTCTTGTACAGAGGAAGAAAATTGCAGTTCTGAAAAGATAACAGATCTCCAATGGTTGTACGGCTAATAAATAAGGGCCAGAATCTAAGTTCAAACCAAGGTTCCCTAGTTCCAAGTTTGATACTCTTTACTCCTTTTGAAATTTTTTCCCCTCTTTTGTATTGATAAATTCCATATATACATACATACATATGTATATTTATATGTATACACATACACACATATATAAATATATATCATATAAAAAACCCCAGCACATTTACAGCTAAATCCTCTACAGTTGATGCTAAATGAGAACTGTTGACTAAGACTTTATCAGTAAGAATAATTATTATGATTGTAATTATAATAAATACATTTGAAAAATACTTTATGTATGTTATATCATTTGGTCCTCCCAGCAGCCCTGTGAGCTATGTACTATTATTATCCCATTTTCATTGATGAGGAAACTGAGGCTGAGAGAGATAAAGTCACTTGTGCAGGATCAATCCTATAGCTAATAATTGCCTGATGAAAGATTTGAACTTATATCACTCTGTTTTCAAGTCCACTACTTTAAACATTGTAATAACAAAGTGAAATTGCTATGGCCAGTATGTGCACTAGTTGACTTTAGTAGCTTTTTTGTTAGTTTATTAAAAGGACAGATATGCTCTCTAAGCTAGTACTGGTCTTGTCAGGTGTTTTTAATCTGAGCTTTGTTGTCAAAGAGGAGACAGTGTGTCCGGACAGCATCCAGAAGGATGGTAATTCACAGTGGTCAGCAGTGTTAAGATTTGCAGAGGGGACAAGAAGGATGAGGATTGAGGAACGTCCATTAGATCTGGCAATTAAAAGATCATTGGTAACTTTGGACAGAGCAGTTTCAGTTGAGTGATAATGTTAGAAGTCAAATGCAGGGAATTAAGAAGAGAGCAAAAGGAGAAGAAGTAGAGTCTGTGACTATAGATGGCTTTTTCAAGGAGCTGAGCTGAGAAAAGGAGGAGGAAAACTATAGGATGACAACTACCAAGTACGGTGGCCTCAAATAAAGGGATTTTTTTAGGATGGGGCAAATTTGGATATGTTTGTAGGCAGTAGAGAGGGAGACAGAGAGAGAGAGAGAGAGAGAGAGAGAGAGAGAGAGAGAGGAGAGAAGGCAATTTGCTGGAAAAGACAGAAGGGATAGGAACAAGCATACATGCAAAAGCATTTGGCCTTGGCTAAGAGATGGGCCACTTTTTCATTAGATACTGAGTAAAGGGCAAGGTGGTAGGAGATGATGTCAATGGAGAGATTGTTAGATTAGGAGGATGGACTTTCAGATCAGAAGGGGGGAGAAGAAGGAGTGCATAACCTTGGGATTTTTAGGGTAATGATAATGATGGAGAGAAAATAATGTCTTGGAGAATCCAAAAGAGGACAAGTTAATGGAAACTAGAAAAACTAGAAAAAAATTGTCATAAGTAGAAGGATCTATTGAGATATAAGGGGAAGAAGCCTGGAGAAAAGAGGGCTTAGAGGGTGAGAATAGGGTTGGTAATGATGAACTTCTTGACGTATTGGCCTGGGATAGTATATGACACTGTGCTAGATACTGAGATGTAAAGACAAAAATAAAACCAAAAGATTCCCTGCCTTCAAGGTGCTTATATTCTATTGAATTCCAGTTGTGTAGTTCCATGCTTTATCCACCTACTAGACTATGAGCTCCCTGAGTTAAGACTTGGGTTTAGCCCCTGCCTCTGATGCTGACTACCTACCTGACTTTGGCAAATCACTTAACTTTCCTGGGCCTCAGCGACATTATAATGGTTTTCAAGGATCTGAAGGGCTGATATATGGAGAAGGGATTAGGCATGTTCTTTGTGGTCCCAGTGGGTAGAGAACAAGGACCAATGAAGGACTTCCAAATGATCAGAGCTACTCATAATAGAATAGACCTCCTTGGAGAGGAGATAGTTTCCCATCATGGAAGTAGGACCTGGGCAACTACTTGTTAAGGATTCCACAAAGGGTATTCTTACCCCCCAAAAAAGGACTGGACTATATTAAATGGCCTCTGATATTCTTTCCCAAATGGATTCCTCTGGTCTGGAGAGCAAAGAAGATGGTGGTATGGTAAGGAAGTGATCTACTTAAGAAACAGAAAGTAGGCCAGAAAAGGACTCTGTGGAGAAAACATGGCATGGAAGCACTTGGGGGGTCAGTTATGAATTAATAACTCGAGCTATACTGGGCTATTCTTATTTTTCCTGGTGGCTGGATGATTCATGCCTTTGCTCATCCTTCCCTCTCCACCCCCTCTACATTCTCCACATTTGTCACTGCCCTGCTCAAGCTCCACCTCCTCTGGGAAGTCTTCCCTGACCACGGCAACTGTCATTATCCTTCCCATTTCTGAATTGCTATAGAACTCGTGGTCAGAACCAAAACATTTAATGCTCATGAACTGTCATCTTGTGGGTGATTCTGGTTTTCACTGCTAGGCTTGGTGCTTCCAAAGGACAGTGCTTGGGTCTCCTAATCTCTGGTTTGCTTCCCTCACTAGAATTTAATGGTCCCCAATGACAGAGTGTGAATTTGCTCTTCCTCCCTAATTGTGAGCTTTCCATGGGCAGGATGTTTCTCTGTGCTGAACTTAAAAACTCAAGGGGACATTTTCCCAAGGATAGAGATTTTCCTGTATTTTCTGGCAAATCAAGATGAAAGGCGCATAGATGGTCATGTCATAGGTTGCCTAGCCCTTGACCCCATACTCCTAAGAATGTAAAAATTCTTTAAGGACAAGGACTGTTCCATTTTTATCACTGTAACCCCCTCGTCTAGCAGTGCCTTACACTAAGTAGCTACTTAATAAATGACTGCTGAATTATTGAATCGAATTCTCTTGTTTTAATGTCAATATATCCTATCTAGCTAAGTTCCTTTTGAGCATGAGCTATGTTTCTCTTTCTTAAGTACAAATGGAACATTATAGTTCTGCGAAAATGGTAGCATTTATAGATGAATGATTGCCTCACTGGACATCCTCCTGGCTTCCAGATCTTCCAAAGTATTCCTGTCACTTCCACAACACATCCTGACAAGATGGCTCCTTCCCTACTGAGAGACACATGGCACAGCTAAGCCAAAGCAAGCCAGAGATGGGAGATTTAGACAGGGTGGGTTAGGAGGAGATTCCCCTGTCACAACATTTCCTTGCAGAGACTCAGGAGTTATTCAAATTAGATGGGGGTGGGGTGGAGAGGAAGGCATATGTTAATAGAACATTAAGTCTGAAAAATTTTTAAATGGGTAAATGTGGGGAAATCTTAAAAATTAAGCTTTCTGCTACCACCTCTGTAATGACTCCCTGTATAACATACTGGAGTCAGATGTCTCACTCTCTCCTGTGGAAGGAGAGAGGAGAGGGAGGTATGATCACCTAAAGAGATGGAGGAGTGCTTGGAGATGCTCCAGTCCAGCTCTCTTCTCCAGAGTGAATACTCCATTCCTGGAACCACTCTGTGCTGTGATAGGCCTGATTTGGCCTCATTCCCCAGGCTCTTATCTCCCAGAAGACATCGTCAGCCATACCTCCGATTGTACTCCTTTTCCATCACCTCTTTATGTATTGTCTTCCCACATTAGAACGCAAGCTCCTCGAGGGCAGTCAGTTCTCTTAATAAAAATAGTATTAAAAGCACACATCATATTTGAACCACAGAGTACTGATTACAAATATAGTCATGGAGTCAGAGCTGGAAAGGACCTTAGAACGTTGAATGTCAGAGCAACATGAGCGTCTAGCAGCTAGACTCCAGCCTGACTCAGGGGCATGAGCATGGTCCAATGGAATGGGATTTGGAGTCAGAGGACCCAGATTCAAACACCCCTTCTTTCTTACTACCCGTGTGACTTCGGAAGAGCCTTTTCACTTATCTAGGCCTCAGTTTTCTCATCTACAAAATGAGGGTTTGAATTAGATAGCCTTTAGTGTCCTTTCTCAGTTAGTCAACAAACAAAATAAGCATTTACTCTGTGTCAAGCTCCAGGCTAAGTGCTGAGAATGCAAAGAGGGACAAAAAACATTCCCTTCCCTCGAGGAATATATATGTGTATGTGTGTGTGTGTGTGTGTGTGTGTGTGTGTGTGTATGTCTGTGTGTTTATGTATATATGTATGTATATGTATGTACATACAAGATGTATAAGTTCATGATAATTTGGAGTTAAATTATGAAAAAAGGATTTTATCTGAGCATTGGAGCCTACATAATTTTTACAATTGCATTGTAAGAGGAATAGGATTAGAGTTCTCCTCAGATGTCTTAGGATGGTGTGGGTACGATCCTAATTTCCAAAAGTCTATGACAATGACCACAAGTTCTGGCAGAATAAGCTTTGCTCTGGGAGACAGGGCTTGTATGTGCCTGTATTGGGAATCAAGATGGGCTCTTAGCACTTTTTCAACCAAGTGCCCTTGAAGAGTTTGGCCTTTGTTTCCTTGATTAAATTAGGAATCTTTGATGATATCCTTACCTCAAGGGAAAGCCTAGTTTAGGTGGATTTGAGTGACATGTTTGTGACATTAGAGGCTTTTAGACCATATGAGTTTAAGTCACATTTTTGTGATGATTTTAGTTCACATCTGTGAGTCACACATGTGATTCACCTTTGGCCCTGAACAGGATATATAAGCTCAGAGGTTGGCTTTCTCTTGAGGAGCTCTGAGCCATAGGAGGAGTGGCATGTGACTCTGAGCCAGCCATGGTCCAGCTCAAAGATGAATTCAGATGTTGATGGTTCCTTGGTAATTATGAATTGTATTTGGTCTGTTCATAAATGTATATTTGTAATTTGTATTTTCTCTGAAGTTCAGGGTGCTGGCGTTTCCCTCTGAGCTGAGTGGATGATATTTGTATGTTGGATTAAAGTAAGATTGTTAGCCCCTTAACATTGCTTTCCTTAGTAAAGCAAATCAAAATAACCTGGGCTTGCAGCATTCTGTGTGCCGGTTTTTGTTGGTTTTACACAGCCACAGTAGCTGCTAGCTGAATTGTTGAAACAATTTCATCTGAGAATCATTCTAAATTCAGAGAAGCTCATCATCAGTTTGGATACAGGGTAATCAAATTTTCATTTACAGCAATTCTAAAATAACCCCATTTAAGTGATAAAGGGACTGTGATCTGCACTAATAAGAAGGAGTTTCTATATCAGCTTTCTGAGGCTTCACAGAGTAGTGGAAAGAGAACTGGATTTAGACTCAGTAAGACCTGGTTTCAAATCATGCCTCTTGTACTTGTTAGCTTTGTGACCTTGGACAAGTCTTTGCCTTATCAGTGAAATTAAAGATTTGGACTTTATGGCTTCTAAGGTCACTTCCAAATTTAAATCTATGGCCAATGAAATCATAGAGCTGTGAAGGACTGAGTAGTGGAAAGCTACTGAAGGTATCTGAGTAGGGCAATGGTGTGATCATAACAAGATCCTATTCAGGGAGAAAGGAAGGAAATACACATTTATTAAGCACCTCCTATGGGCCAGGCAAGGTGCTAAGCAATTTAGAAATATTATCTCATCTGATCTTTATAACAACTCTGTGAGGTTGGAAATATTATTATCTTTCTTTTACAGTTAAGTCTGAGTCTGGATTTGAATTCAGGTCTTCCTGACTTCAGGGTAAACACTCTGGAAGATTATTCAGGTAATGTGAAGGTGAGATTATAGGGAGACAGAATGGAGGCAGGGAATGGATTATAATACTCCATAGGAGAGCTGGTAAGTACTTGAACTGGGGAAGAGACTATGTGAATAAAGAAAAAGAGAGGGTTATGAGAAGTAGTAAGGAACTAGAGATGGTGGGACATGGCAGCAGATCGGCTGTACTGGGTGAAAGGGAGAGAAGACAGAGGAGGACTCTGAAGTTTCAAACCTGAGTCATATAGAGGATGGTTGACAGAAATAAGGAAGTTAAGAGCAAGGACACCATTAGCAAAGAAGAAAAGGAGTCCTACTTTGCACTTGTTAAGTTTGAGGTGGTAATAGAACAACTCTATGGAGACACATAGGTTCATGTGAGGTCATCAGCAAAGACATAGATATTGGGTTGGAATCTGGGAATTGAAGAAAAGGGAGAAAGTTTGGAACAGCTGCTGCAGGGAATGTAGTTATTAAAATAAAAAGATTGTCAGGCCATGGTGAAGGTCCAGCTGAAGTAAGATAACGCAAATCTGTAGTGGGCCAAGTCAGCCTATTTTAACAACTTCTCCTAATAGAGCTTGTAGTAAAAGTGGGGAAGATGGGATATATGGATGGGGAGGGATTTCTATAACCACACGCAGAGGCTCTCCTTCCTTCTCCCTCTCTCTCATTATAGGGGTGGAGGGTGAGGAGTAATCTTTTTATTACTTACCACCATAGTTCTGGAGCCTCCATCCGTGCATTTCTCATTGTGTAGATGCACAAAACCACGGGACCTAGCATTAATTTTTAAATGTAATAAACATTTTAAGTAATATGAAAAAGCAAAAATAATCAAAGACCACAATTACTCAATAAACAAAATTAACCAAAACATCACAATCCACCGATAAATTTGGATCACTCTCTTCTAAAAGTACACACTGGTGTTCATGAGGGAGAATGGGCATAAATATATAGAAACCTAGCCAGGAGGCACATGATGAGTAGGGAAAACCATATACCTGGGTCGGTTTCAGGCATTATTGTCCTTGTTCTTCCACAAGGGCAATATGCATCACACGAAGCTATCTTTCTGCTAGTTGCTCCCCTTTTAGCCCTGGCCACTCTTTTATTGGACAAAGTCATTCCTTTTCTGCTCATGAGCCAATGAATCATTAATGAACTCTTTTTGCTTAATAGTGTGCTGAGAAAAATGATATGCTGTCATTAGCTAAGTGCTAAGTCACCTACATTTTAGCATTATATATAGCCTTATAGGCTTAAGGCTGCAAGAGGCCTTAGAAGTCAATAAAGAACACTTATGCTGGACACTAGGAAATGTACAAAGTTTAGGTAAGACTCAGTTCCATGACCTCCTACACTTTACCGTCTGGTATGGAGATAAGACCAAACAGATAATTATAAACCAATATCATATGGTCAGAACATAACAGAGGTAAAAAGTAAACTAATATGTAAGGTCTAAAGAGGAAGATATTTACTGACTGGGGGGGCAAAGTGGATATCCCTCCAAAAATATGATTTCCTACAGACCAATGATTATATTTCTTTTCATCTTTGTATCCTTGACATCAAGAACAGTGATTTGCAGGGCAGAGCCAAGATGGTGGCTAGAAAGCAGGGACTTGCTTAAGCTCTCCCCCAGGTTCCTCCAAACACCTGTAAAAAATGACTTTGAACAAATTCTAGAGTTGCAGAACCCACAAAATAGCAGAGGGAAGCAGGATTCCAGCCCAGGACAGCCTGGATAGTCGCACCATGCTGAGAGTGGAGTGGAGCAGAACCCAGCATGGGCTGTGCCAAGACCAACCAGACTGGGAGCCAGGCAGAACAGGCCCTAGCACCTGGAATCAGTGAGCAGTGGCAGTTACCAGACTTCTCAATCCACAAACGCCAAAGACAACAGAAAAGGTTAGCAGGGAAAGTTGCTGGGACAGAGTGAAAGAAGCTCACAGTTGGCCACTGCCCTGGGGGCAGTGGAGTTGGTGCAGCTCTGAGGCTGCTTCCAGAGCTACAGCTGCAGTTGCTGCCAGCCCCAGGCTCACGTGGTGGGAGGAATTAAGTGGCAAATTAGAGCGGGAGCACAAAGCCTGCTTTGCCCTGCCTGGATCTGGGCCACAATCCTGGCTAGTGTTTCTTGGGAGAGAATGAGCACTGGGTGTGGCAGAACTTGCTGTGTAGAAGTAGCTCTGAAAATAGCAGCACAGCCCCTCGAGCTTGGGACAAAGTACTCTCTACTCTACAAGCAAGCATACCGCAACAAAAAGCTCAAGGGTCAAGTAATTGTCTGGGAACATAAACAAGCAGTGAAAACATTCTCAGATTCAGACTCAGACTTTGGAATCTTTCTTTGGTGACAAAGAAGACCAAAACATACAGCCAGAAGAAGGCAACAAAGTCAAAGAGCCCACATCAAAAGCCTCCAAGAAAAATATGAATTGGTCTCAGGCCATGGAATAGCTCAAAAAGGATTTGGAAAAGCAAGTTAGAGAAGTAGAGGAAAAATTGGTAAGAGAAAGGAGAAAGATGCAAGAAAACCATGAAAAACAAGTCAATGACATGCTAAAAGAGACCCAAAAAAGTACTGAAGAAAACAACATTTTAAAAAATAGACTAACTCAAATGGCAAAAGAGCTCCAAAAAGCCATTGAGGAGAAGAATGCCTTGAAAGGCAGAATTAACCAAATGGAAAAGGAGGTCCAAAAGACCACTGAATAAAATATTACTTTAACAATTAGATTGGAGTAAGTGGAAGCTAGTGACTTAATGAGAAATCAAGATATTTTAAAACAGAACCAAAGGAATAAAAAAAATGGAAGACAATGTGAAATATCTCATTGGAAAGACCACTGACCTGGAAAATAGATCCAGGACAGATAATTTAAAAATTGTTGGTCTACCTGAAAGACATAATCAAAAATAAAAAAAAGAGCCTAGACATCATCTTTCAAGAAAGTATCGAGGAGAACTGCCCTGATATTCTAGAGACAGAGGGTAAAATAGAAATTGAAAGAATCCACAGATTGCCTCCTCAAAAAAGATCCCAAAAAGAAAACTCCTAGGAATATTGTCTCCAAATTCCAGAGCTCCCAGATCAAGGAGAAAATACTGCAAGCAGCCAAAAAGAAACTATTTGAGTAGTTTGGAAACACAATCAGGATAACACAAGATCTAGCAGCTTCTACGTTAAGGGATCAAAGGGCTTGAAATATGATATTCCATAGGTCAATGGAGCTAGGATTAAAACCAGGAATCACCTACCCAGCAAAACTGAGTATAACGCTTCAAGGCAAAATATGGATTTTCAATAAAATAGAGGACTTTCAAGCTTTCTCAGTGAAAAGACT
>JAQQSZ010012633.1:0-11961 GCA_028646595.1 Phalanger gymnotis | reverse complement strand
AAAAAAAAAAACACAACTTGGCATTGTGATCCATTGTTTACAGGACTTGGAAATGCCTATATTTCTTGTACAGTGAATTTTCAAAAGATGCATAGGTTAGAAACAGGAAGGCAAGGAAGAAGTAGGATTTTTTATGACTCAGCATCTTTTCTCGTCTTCTTTCTCCAGAGATGTCTTGATATCTCTTTTACTCTGAGGAAATTCGTGGTGTCATGGATGAAATGTCTGGTTAATTAGTCAAAGAAAGCCCAATGAAAATGCCGCTGAATTTCTTGAACCCAAAATCTATTTTAGACCCCTTAGGATGCACATGTTTTCTTTAGAATGAAGCTGGAAATTTTTGTTCAATTAATATGTACAGCTGGAAAACTCAAACAGCATTCTTTATTGTGTTTCATTAATTTATTTCTTCAGGGATGAAATCAGAGTCCTTGGAAATTTAATATAATAAGCCAAGTTTCAAAATGACAACATTCTTCTTGTAGAATACATGTGGGTGTATGTATGTATATATATATATATATATTATGTATATATATATATATGTTTGTGTGCGTGTGTGTATGCATGTGTATGTATACATATATACATATATGTTTGTGTGTGTGTAAATTATCTGTAGCATTTTGTACTTGCATGTGTTTAAATAAAGAACAGCCGGCTATAATTTGGATGAATCATCGATGTGGGAATTGTTGTCACCAAGAGTGGTTTTAAGATGTGATATCAAGTGAACATATTTAACTACCAATTGTAAAAGCCAAGGTCCTTAGGGAAATATCAGGATTTGACAGACTTGAACACTTCCAATTTTTGATGTAATTTATTTTGGGGGTATGTAATATTTTATTTTTCCAATTACATGTAAAAATAATTTTAATATTATCCTTTTTTTTAAATTTTGAATCCCATATTCACCCCTCGCTGCCTTTTACCTCATTGAGATGGCAAGAATTTTGACTTAGGTTATACATGGGCAGCTATTCAAAACATATTTCCAAATTAGTCACGTTGTGAAAGAAAACACAAACACCTCCCTCCCGCCCAAAAAATGAAAAAAAAATAGAGAAAATGAAAAAAAATACTTTGTTCTGCATTTAGACTTCATTAGTTCTTTCTCTGAAGGTAGATGGCATTTTTCATCATGAATCCTTCAGAATTATGTTGGATCACTATATTACTGAGAATAAGTCATTCACAGTTAGTCATCATGCAATATTTCTGTTACTGTATACTTTTCCCTCAGCTCTTTTTTGTTTGTTTGTACTTACTTTTCAATTTTTTTTCAATTGCATGTAAAAAAAATTAACAATTTTTTTTTCTAAATTTTAAGTTCCAAATTCTCTGCCTCCCTCTTTCACCTCCCCTTGCCTGAGATGGTAAAAACTTTGATATAGGTTTTACATGTGTAATCATGCAAAATATATTTCCATATTTGTCATTTTGTGGAATAAAAGACCCCACAAAAACCTTTAAAAATGGAGAAGAGAAAATGCAAACTAATGTTCTGATCCGCACTCAAATTTTATTAGATCTTTCTCTGGATTTGGATAACATTTTTCATCTTGAATCTTTTTGAATTGTCTTGGATCCTTTTATTTCTCAGAATACTAAGTCATTCATACTACATTATCATGTAATGTTGCCATTTATAGTGTTTTCCTTCTCTGCACACTTCACTTTGCATCAGTTCATGTAAATCTTTTCCAGTTGTTTTTTATTCTAGAATAATCCTGCTCACCCTTTCTTATAGTACATGATTATTCCATCAAAATCATACACCACAACTTGTTCAACCACTTCCCAGTTGATGGGCATCCCTTCAATTTTTAATTCATTGCCACCACAAAAAGCAGCTAGAAAGTATTTGTACACACAGGTCCTTTTCCTACTTTTTCTAATATAACCCTAGTACCGGTATTGCTGGGTCAAGGGTATGAACAATTTTACAGCCCTTTGGGCATAGTTCCAAACTCTTCTCCAGAATGATTTAATGAGTTCACAGCTCCACCAACAGTACTTCAGTGTCCCAATTTTCCCGCATCCCCTTCAACATTTATAATTTTCCTTTTCTGGCATATTAGCAAATCTGATAGGTGTGAGATGGCATCTCAGCATTGTTTTAATTTGGATTTCTCAAACAAATAATGATTAAAGCATCTTTCATATGAGTATAGATGGCTTTGGTTTTTTTTTTTCCTCTAAATTCTTCCTGTTCATATCTTTTGACCATTTATTAATTGAAGAATCACTTATATTCTTCTAAATTTGATTCACTTCTCTATGTATTTGAGAAATGAGGCCTTTATTAGATAAATTTTCTATAAATGTTTTGACACTTATGACTACCACTTTTCTCCATCCTGTTTACCCACAGATTTATATTCTCTCTGTCTCTATCTTTCTCTGTGTGTCTCTTTATCTCTGTATCTCTGCATCTCTGTCTCTCTCTCATTTTCCCTCTCTCACTCTCTAACTCCTTTCACCTTGTCCTTCCTCAAAAGTGGTTTGCTGCTTTCCACCAGCTCCATCAATTGGCCTTCCCTTCTTTCAGCCCCATCCCCATCCTTTTTTTTTTTTCCCTACTTCCTAAGATAGATTTGTATGCCCAATTGAATAAGCACATCATTCCTATTTGAGGCAATTCTGATGAGGATAAGCTTCAAACATTGTCTGCTACCCTCCCTCATTTTCCCTAAACTGTAGAAACTTTTTTTCACCTCTTTTATGTGAGATAAGTTACCCCATTCTGCCACTTTTTTCCCATCTCTCAATGTATTCCTTTTTCTCTCCATTGAATTTTATTCTTAGAAATAATTCCATCATGTCCAATGTATTCACACCAATAGCCTCTGTATAAATATACTCCTTCTAACTGCCTTTATCATTAGATAAAGTTCTGTAGAGTTACAAGCATATCTTCCCGTGTAAGCAAGTAAGCAATTTAACCTTACTGGAACCGTCATGATTTCTCTTTCTTGTATACCTTTTTATGCTTCACTTGAGTCTTGTATTTGGAAGTCGATATTTGTTTGCTTCACTGGAATTTTCATCAATAATCCTTTAAAGTCCTCTATTTCATTGAATGTCTATTTTTCCACTTGGGATTACACTCACTTTTGCTGGATAGGTGATCTTGTTCGTAATCCTATCTCCTTTGCCCTCCAAAATATCATATTCCAAGCCTCCCAGTCTTTTAATGTTCAAACTGCTAAATCTTATGTTGTGCTCTCTGTGGCTCCATGATATTTGAATTGTTTCTTTTTGGCTGCATGTAGTATTTTTTCCTTGATCTGGGAGCTCTGGAGTTTGAATATAATATTATCGAGAGTTGTCATTTTGAGACCTCTTTCTGCAGATGATTAGTGGAATGTTTTAATTTCTATTTTATCCTTTTGTTCCAGGATATCAGGGCAGTTTTCCTTGATAATTTCTGAAAGGTAATGTCTAGGCCCTTTTTTATCATGGTTTTCAGGTAGTCCAATAGTTTTTGAATAATCTCTTTTGGATCTATTTTCCAGGTCAATTTTTTCTCCAATGTGGTATTTCAGATTTTCTTTCTTTTTCATTCTTTTGATTTTGTTTTATTATTTCTTGGTTTCTCACGGATTTGTTAGCTTCCACTTGAATAATTCTAATTTTTAAAGAAAGATTTTCAGGAATGAGCTATTGTATCTTCTTTCTTTTCTATTTGGTCAATTCTGCTTTTTAAAAAAGATATTTTCTTTAGTGAATTTGTGTACATATTCGGTGTTCATCTATTTTTGTTCATCCATTTTTTCCCACTTGGATAATACTGGGTTTTTTTTTTCAAGTTCTCTGGTGCGTTTTGTGCCTGTTTTACCATTTGGCCCATTCTGATTTTTAAGGTTTTATTTTCTTCAGTATTGTTTTTTGCCTCCTTTACTGAGCAATTGACTCATTTTTTCATGATTTTCTTGCATGACTCTGATTTCTTTTTCAATTTTTTCTGCCTCTCTTAGTTGATTTTTAGAATTTTTTAAGATTTTCTAGAAAGTGTTCATGGGTCTTGAACCAATTCACATTTTTCGTTAAGGCTTCGGATGTAGCACTTTTGACTTTGTTGTTCTCTGATTTTGTATTTTGATCTTCCCTTTGAGCATAGTAATTTTGTAAGGTCAGTTTTTGTTGTTGTTGTTGTTGCATTTTGTTGCTGTTGTTGTTGTCTTTGGTTCATATTCCAGTCTGTTTCTTGACATTTAACTTTATATTGAAGTTGAGCTCTGCTTCTGAAATATAGAGGACACTGTCCTTAGTTTCATGGTTCTATTTTTTGTTTGTTTAGTGTGTATTTATGTGTGTGTGCATGTGTGTGTGTTTCTGTGTGTGTGTATTTTTCAGAGTTAGCTCTGAAATTCTGTAAGTTTTTAGTTCTTCCATGGGGGTATGGTGTAGAAAGAGGTTAGGTTTCTGCTATTTGAGCTTGTTCTTTGTTTTGTGAGTGACAACAAGCATTTTTCCCTCCCTGGAACTTTGACTAGAATCTCTACTCCTCTGGGATGAAAGCTGTGATGGGTTAGTGATCCTTCTTACTCTGAGACTGCAAGGTAAAGTTGTTAACCTTGACTCCTCACTATGGCTTAATCTCCACATTCAATCTGTTGTCAGAGACTGGCAATTTCATTTTTCCAACATCTTTCAAATATGCCAATTTTTCTCCTCTGACAGTGCCACCGTTCTGGGGCAGGCTCACATCAGCTCATGCCTGGACTACTGCATTACTCTACTGGTGCATCTACCTACATCAAGCCTCTCCTACATCCAATTGATTTTACATTCAACCATCAAGATGATTTCCTAAAGCACAAGTTTTATCCCATAACTTCTCCCTACTCAATAAACACCAGAGATTCCATGAGTGCCTTCCGTCTCTTACTTCCATGATATCCTGTATGTATGTTTTTCAAATTTTTTTTTTTAATTCATGGAATAAATCAAGAATTTCCATAACAGTAAGATAAAAAAATTGTACATAAAAGTGCAAATCTACCCTGTGCAACTTGCTATTCCTTTCAACTATACAACAAAATTATTATATAAATTGCTTTTTGTCTTTTTTCTTCCTTTTCCCACTTCTGCCCTAGAGATGGCTATCATTAGACACAAATATGTATATATTGGTACAATTATTTCACATATAATTCTATCGATTAATTCTGTGGATACAGATAGAGTTTTTCTTCACATGTATTTTATAGTTAATTAGGGTATTGATAATAGGCAAAGAAACTTATTCACTCAAAGTCATTCTTAGATCAATATTGCTGTCATGGCATACAATGTCCTTGTGGTTTTGCTCATTTTGTTCCTCATTATTTCACGCAAATCCTTCTATGTTTTTTCCCTTGAAATCAATGAGCTCATCACTTCTTATAATACAGTTGTATTCCACCACAATCATATACCACAACTTGTTCTGACATTCCCCAATTAAAGGGCATCTCTGCAATTTCCAGGTTTTTGCCACCACAAAGAGAGCTGCTATAGATATTTTAGAAGACATAGGTCTGTTTCCTTTTTTCCAACTATCTGTAGAAACAGAGGAAGTAATGATATTGTTGTGTAAAAGGGTATAGGTAGTTTAATGACTATTTGGGCATAATTCCAGATTGTTCTCCAAGATGGGTGGATCTTTGCACAATTCCACAAACAATACATTACTGCTTCAATTTTTCGACATTCTTTCCATCATTTGTCAATTCCATCTTCTGTTATTTTTGCCAATCTGATAGGGGTAAAATAATATCTGAATGTTGTTTTAATCAGCATTTCTCTATTCAGCAGTTATTTAGAGCATATTTGTCTAACTATAAATTCTTTTCATTTCTTCATGTAAACCTGCCTGTTCTTATCATTTGATCATTTGCTTCCTTCAACTAATTCTGTCTCTATCTTTTTGTGTTCAGAGTTGTTTATATCTTGTCTTTCCCTTTGACTGTGGGCTACTTGAGAGCAGTAACTCTTTTTCTCTGTGTCTATCTCTCTGTTTTGCTCCATCTCTTTCACTGTCTCTCTGTGTCTGTCTCTCTGTGTGTCTCTCTCTGTGTTTCTCTCTGTCTCTCTCTGCCTTTCTCTTTCTCTGTCTCTCTGTCTCTCTCTCTCTCTCTCTCTTGCACTTTTTTGTATCCCCATAACTTAGTACAGTAATGCAGTTCCTAGGACATGGTAGGCCTTTAAAATGTTTATTGACTAGCTCAATGACATTGTAATACTCAAAGTAAGCAATTTCCTTCTCTGTGAATTATGAAACAAATTGTGACATGTCATGTATGAATTATGGACCTCAGGTTGGATGTGAGATCTATGTTATTCAGGGAAGATTTAGTACAACTTTTCTCAAGCTTGCAAGGTCAAAGAAAAATATCAAAATGATATTTTACATGCAAAATAACCTATTCAATTGAAAAGAGGATACAGCTTGGTGATCCTATTAACTTATCATTTTTTTGAACAAGAATCATCAAGCAATTTATTTTAACATCATTTATCAGGTTAAGTAGTACTTGGGGAACAAATATACCATGATTAACATTTATTTATCTTTGACATTTGCCTTATCACAGTAAGTAATACTATTTGTTTTCTTTAAATGTTATAGAAAACTAAGAGAAACATATATTTTTGAAATTCACTATAGATCAGTTTAACCTGAGTTTAATCAGGTAGAAATGGTTTTTACTTGATGAGGCACTAACATTGTAGGTAAGCATTGCCATTCATATTAAAATTATTACCTTCTGGCCAAAACTTTTTTTTTTCCTACAGCAAATATTGTTCAAGGACTCCACTTAAGAAATAAATCTTTCAGACTGATGACATTGCTTCTCTCTCTCTCTCTCTCTCTCTCTCTCTCTCTCTCTCTCTCTCTCTCTCTCTTTCTCTCTCTCTCACTCTTTCTCTCCTGTCAGTATCCTCTCTGTCAGTCTATCTCTCCCTAAATCTTTTCTTTTCCCTTCCTTCTTCTCTTTTCCTTTCTTAGTCTCTCCTTCATCTGTAATTTATAATTTAAGGCAGGTCAATGGGACAATGAGATACTAACAGTTTTCCCCAGCATCACAGGACTGTCATGTGTCAGAAGCACAGTCTGAAGACACATCTTAATGACTCCTAGGCCATATCCCTGTCCTTTATGTCACACTCTCTAATTTTATAATAGTAACCAATAAATGTTAGCAACTCCAGTCTCATTGATAGAAACTGAAGCTGCATTCTGTAATCTAAAACATAATTTTGTGGTGCACTCTCTTTTGTTGGCATAAAGGCCAAAATAATTCTGCATATAGTTCTCAAAGTCTATTTGAAGTCTTTTCACAATATTGGATAGATTGCTAATGACTGATTTAGAAGATGAATCCCTTTCAGATTATTACTACTTATATTTTAATGACTAAGTGACTTGACTTCACTGAATCTCAAATCATTTTCTAGGACTTATTTTATCAGTTATAGGTTAGTTGAATTTCTCTGAGATAGTGAAATGCTTTCATCTCCAACTCCCAAAAATAGTTTAGACCTTTGAAATATTTGTGTGTGTCATTGTTCTTGGGGTTGAGATAAAAAGATCAGGAGAAACAAAAACAACCATTTTGCCCAAACCTCAAGGAGTTTGTAGTCTTTTGTCTTAAGTTACAGGGAGAAACTCATGTTTAATATAAAGTTAATGGGGCTCTAAGTATCATCAGTTTTAAATTACATTTTTTTTGCTTTTTATTTCTTTTTAAAATATTTAATTTATTAATTTACAGTTTTCAATATTCATTCCCATGAGTTTTAAATTTTCTTCCACTCTCCATGCAAGATGGTATGTAATCCTTTATGTGCTCTACACATGCATTCCTATTAAAAACATTTTCACATTAGTCATGTTGCATAGGAGAATTATAATGAATGTGAGAAACCATGAGAAAGAAAACAAAACAAAACAAAAGAGAAAAGAGTTGCTTCACTTTGCATTATGATTCCATAATTCTTTCCATGGATATGGATTGCATTTTCCAGTGTGAGTCATTTTGAACAGTTTTAGGTCCTTGACTTGCTTAGAAGGGCTAAAACTATCAAAATCAGTCCTTGAACAATGTGGCTGTTACTGTGTACAATGTTCTCCTGGTGCTGCTCACTTCAATCATCAGTTCATATTAGACTTTCCAGGTTTTCCTGAAGTCCAACTACTCATCATTTCTTATGTCACAATAGTATTGTGTTACATTCATATACCACAACTTGTTCAGCCATTCCCCAACTGATTTAAATCCCCTTGATTTCCACTTCTTGGCCACCACAAAAAAAGAGCTGCTATAAATATTTTTTGTACATAAGGGACATTTTCTCATTTTTGTGATCACTTTGGATATAGCCCTAGAAGCACTATTGCTGGGTAAAAGGGTATGCACGTTTTTATAGCCCTCTGGAGATATTTCCAAATTGCTCTCCAGAATGGTTGGATGAGCTCACAGCTCTACCAACAATGAATTAGTGTTCCAACTTTCCAACATCTTCTCCAGCATTTATCACTGTCCTCTTTTGTCATGTTAGCCAATCTGGTAGGTGTGATTTGGTACCTCAGAGTTGTTTTGATTTGAATCTCTTCAATCAATAGTGATTTAGAACATTTTTTAAAAATTGACTATAGATAGCTTTATTTTCTTCCTCTGAAAACTGCCTCCTCATATCCTTTTACCATTTATCATTTGGGGAATGACATGTATCCTTGAAAATTTGATTCAGTTCTCCATATATTTTAGATATGAGGTCTTTATCTGAAACACTAGTGGTAAAAATTCTCACCCAGTTTTCTGATTGCCTCCTAATCTTGCTTGCATTGGATTCGATATCTGATATGGCCAGGCCACCTTCCCTAGCATTTCTTTTCATTAATTACCTTGATATTCTGGATTTTTGTTGTTCCAGATGAATTTTGTTAGAATTTTATCTAGCTCTGGAAAATAAGTTTAGGTAGTTCAATTGGTATGGCACTGAATAAGTAAATTAATTTCGGTAAAATTGTCATTTTTATTAAATTAGCCCGGCCTAACCATGAGCAACTGATGTTATTCCATTTATTTAGATATGACTTAATTTGTGTGAGAAGTATTTCATAATTGTGTTCATATAGGCCCTGGGTTTGTCTTGGCAAATAGACTCCCAAATTTTTTATAGTGTCTACAGTAAATTTAAATGGAATTTCTCTTTTTATTTCCTGATGTTGAGCTTTCTTAGTAATGTATAGGAAAGCAGAGCATTTATGTGGGTTTATTTTGTATCCTGCAACTTGGCTAGATTTTTTTTTATCATTATTTCAAATAGTTTTTTTTTTCCTTGATTGTTAAGATTCTGTAAATAAAGCATCATATAATATGCAAAAAGTGATAATTAATATCTTCTTTGTCTATACCAATTCCTTCAATTTCTTAGTTTTTTCTCTTAGTGGTAAAGCTAACATTTCCAGTACCAAATCGAATAACAGGGGTAATAGTGGACATCCTTGTTTCATCCACATAAGCATCTAGCTACATGTAATGCTTGATGATGGTTTTAGGTAGATGCAATTTATAATTTTCAGGAAGACTCTGCTTATTCTATGCTTTCTAATTTTTTTTAAATAGGAATGGGTGTTGTATTTTGTCAATAGCTTTTTCTGCATCTATTGAGATAATCATATAATTTCTGCTAGTTTTATTGTTGATATCATCAATTATGCTAATAGTTTTCTTAGTATTGAACCAGCTTTCCATTCCTGGAATAAATCCTATCTGGTTCTAGTGTATTATTCTCACAATAAGCTGCTGCAATCTTTTTGCTAATATTTTATTTAAAATTTTTGCATCAATATTCATTAGGGAAATTGGTCTATAATTTTCTTTCTCTGCTTTGACTCTTCCTGGTTTAGTCTTAGTACCATATTCATGTCATAAAAAGAATTTGAGAGGACTCCTTCACCTGTTTTCCTAAATAACCTATAAAATATGGGAATTAATTGTTGTTAAACTGTTTGATGGAATTCCTATTTAAAACCATCTGGCCCTGAGGATTTTTACCTAAGTAGTACATTGATAGCTTGCTCAATATCTTTTTATGAGATTGGGTTATTTAGGTAATTTACTTCCTCTTCTGCTAACCTGGGCAATTTGTATTATTGGAAACATTAATCCATTTCTCTATCAAATTTATAGACATACAATTGGGCAAAATAATTGCTAATTATTGTTTTAATTTCCTCTTTGTTGAAGGTAAATTCCCCTTTTGTATTTTTATATTGTTAATTTAGTTTTTTTCCCTTTTTTTAATCAAATTGGCCAAGTTTTTATGAATTTCATTGATTTTTTTTCATAAAACCAGCTCTTAGTTTTATTCATTAGTTCAATAGCTTTCTGTATTTCAATTTTATTAATATCTCCTTTGATTTCCAGTATTTCTAATTTGGTATTTGATTGGGGATTTACAATTTGTTCTTTTTCTATTCTTTTCTTTCTTTTTAATTATTGTTTATTTATTTAATATTTTTAGTTTTCAGCATTGATTTCCACAATAGTTTGAATTACAAATTTTCTCCCCATTTCTCCCCTCGCCCCCACTCCAAGATGTCATATATTCTGATTGCTCCATTCCCCAGTCAGCACCCCCTTCTGTCACCCCACTACCCCCCATCCCCTTTTCCATTACTTTCTTTTAGGGCAAGATAGATTTCTATGCCCTATTGCCTGTATATCTTAATTACTAGTTGCATGTAAAAACTTTTTTGAACATCTGATTTTAAAATTTTGAGTTCCAAGTTCTCCCCCCTTTCCCTCCCCACCCACCTTCCCTATGAAGGCAAACAATTCAAAATAAGCCATATGTGTATCATTATGCCAAACCCTTCCTCATGTTACTCATGTGAAATGTTAACTATAGTTTGCTTTCTTATCTTATTCCCTCTATTCAGTTTACTTCCTTGACCTTGTCCCTTTTCAAAAGTGTTTGCTTTTGATTACCTCCTCCCCCTATCTGCTCTCCCTTCTATCATGGCCCCTTTTTATCTCCTTCCTCCTTCTTTCCTATGGGGAAAGATACCCAAATGAGTGTGTAAGTTATTCCTTCCTTAGGTCAAATCCAATGAGAGCAAGATTCACTCATTCCCCCTCACCTGCCCCCTCTTCCCTTCCATGAACTACTTTTTTCTTGCCACTTGTATGTGAGATAATTTACCCCATTCTATCTCTCCCTTCCTCCCTCTCTCAACATATACCTCTCTCATGCCTTAATTTTATTTTATTTTTTTTAGATATCATCCCTTCATATTCAACTCACCATGTGCCTTCTTTCTAAATACATATGCATATGTGTGTGTGTGTTTGTGTGTGTATTCCCTTCAGCTACTCCAATACTGAAGTCTCATGAATTATACACATCTTTCCATATAGGAATGAAAGCAAAACAGTTCAACTTTAGCAAGTCTCTTGTGATTTCTCTTTCTTGTTTACCTTTCATGCTTCTCAATTCTTGTGTTTGAAAGTAAAACTTTCCATTCAGTTCTGGTCTTTTCACTGAGAAAGCTTGCAAGTCCTCTATTTTATTCAAAATCCACATTTTGCCTTGGAGCATGATACTCAGTTTTGCTGGGTAAGCAATTCTTGCTTTCAATCCTGGTTCCATTGACCTCAGGAATATCTTATTACAGGCCCTTTGATCCCTTAAGGTAGAAGCTGCTAGATCTTATGTTATACTGATTGTGTTTCCACAATACTCATATTGTTTCTTTCTGTCTGCTTGCAATATTTTCTCCTTGATCTGGGAGCTCTGGAATTTGGCAGCAATATTCCTAGGAGTTTCCTTTTTGGGATCTTTGTTTAGGAGGCAACTAGTGGATTCTTTCAATTTCTATTTTACCCTCTGGCTCTAGAATATCAGGGCAGTTCTCCTTGATAATTTCTTGAAAGATGATATCTAGGCTTTTTTTTTTTT
>JAQQSZ010012632.1:0-11962 GCA_028646595.1 Phalanger gymnotis | reverse complement strand
CGTACCACCTCACCCCTAGTAATACATATAAATGGCATATGCTTCCTATAGAATATAACTTCCCTCAGGGCAGGGATCATTTTTTGTGTTATCTTCTTATACTCAGTACCCAGCACAGTGCTTAGTATGTAATATGTGCTCAGTGAAGGCTTGTTGGATGAGATTGAATCAAAGACATGGCAGGGTTCTGGAGCTTCAAAGACAGGAGCCACTGGAGGAGGTCCGAGATGTCTGGATGCTTTGCTAGTCTTCTCAACCACCTACTATGTTCAAGACATAAAGAAAAAAGGATTTCCAATTGGCTTGCCTTTCTTTTAATTTTATGACTTTTCCTCCAGAGGAATATCTATCTATTTGTTTTTATTGTAAATTATTTTCTGCCTTTCTTTTAAAAATAGGGTGGGGATGACTAAATAAAGACCTCAAACTTTCTCACACTCTCTCTGGGACCCAAAGCATTTCTGCACTGACTCAAAAGAAAATTGGGATTAGATTCCTTCACTTTAAGAAAGGGGAGGAGACACGAGACTAACTACTCCAGAGCCTGACCCTGTATGACACAGGTCATCAGGGTGCCCCTATTTAGAAAGGAGAGAGAGCCTGCATATGAGGAAGGAAACTAGTGAATTGTCCACTCTTCTTGTTGTGGTACAATGGAAAGAGGGTTTATTTTGCAATGATGACCTGATTTTTGAATTCGTACTCTACTACTTACAATCTGTGCAACCTTGGACAAATTCCTTATCCTTTCTGGACTTCAGTTTCCTCATCTGTAAGAGGGTGTAACTAGATT
This sequence comes from Phalanger gymnotis, assembly GCA_028646595.1. NCBI lineage: Eukaryota > Metazoa > Chordata > Mammalia > Diprotodontia > Phalangeridae > Phalanger > Phalanger gymnotis. Next base: position 11,169 of record JAQQSZ010012632.1, on the reverse strand, counting down.
ATTTCTAAGGTCCCTCTTAACTCTAAATCCATCAGCCTATGCTCTCTTCCACAAAATAGATACTAAGCACACATTATATTTTTCTCCTTCCCATGATGACTACTAGCCCAAAGGTCTGAATGATATAAAAAGGCCATGCATCTTCTCTGGTTGGCCACTTTTTACCCATGTATATATCTGAGTGTTTTGTAACAGGGCAAATTCCTTGTGTTCTGACCAGATTTCATTTGAAGCCAGATTTTTAAATGTTGTGGAAAGGCAGTAGACATTCCTACTGTTCAGATAGGGAAGCAGAGACCCAAAGGTTTGTTAAAAGAATTGCCCAAAAGTTTTCAAAGAAATTGGGGCAATACTATGGCTAGATCTCTAGTCATTCCGTCTTCTCTTTGATATTACCTGACTTGGCTTTGGCATATTGTTTTGTTTCACATCTTCTGAAAATTAGAATATTTTTGTACTCTTATTTTTGGCAAAGGGAAATTGGTTTGGCCGATAAAACCACTTTTCAGGCCAAAGGCTAAGGAAGACAATTATGGGTTTGTAGGTCTCTTCCAAAAAAAGTGAATCAATAATAGTAATAATAAATAGGCAATGTCTGGGCTCTAGTTATTAAACAATTTGTTCAAGAACATTGATATTGCAGGCCCTGACGTCAGTAAAATTTAAGCAATTTGGCTTTGAAAGAATGGATTTTTCAATCCTACGATTTCCTTCATTTGAACTTCACAAGAAACAACAATCCCGATGTCCTTTGGCTTCCTATCATTTGATTCAAATTCTGGGTATGTGGCAAACCCCTTTTTCAGATGGGTTTACAATTAAAGATTATCTGGCTTCTTGCTACATAGGGGAGTTGCTGTTGCCATAAGAAAACCTATTATATATATGGGGAGGGGGAAGAGAGTGTGAATATTGCTTTGAAACTCTTTTTCACTGAGACTTTTAGACTTTGGGGGAGGGGGAAGAATGAATGATCTTTCCACAGTCCTGGAACACAAAGCCAATGGGTGTCACCACTAATCTTGTGTTCTATGTCATGAATGAAAACAAACCTCCTTTGTAAGTGTCCCATGATTTGGTTGCCATTTTGCTGAAGGAGAACTCATTTTGATTTTCTGAGCCCTTCTACTAATTTTGGCAGGGGAGTCAAACTTTGGTTGTAGGGAAGTTCCATGTGGTCAGACAAGATAGCAGGAAGCTTTCCTGAAGATGTCATTTCTTTGCAATGAAGGGAAGAACACCAACCCAGAGCTTACTTGAAAAACCACTGCCTGTATAACATTTGAAGGACAGTCCATCAGAACTTGATTAGGTCAATGTCACTTCTATTTTAAAAGAGGAATAATCTGTTGAAAACTGTAATTCTGGTATATTGAGGCCACATGAAAAATATCAAACCTTTCACTTGGGTGGGATTCTCCAAGCTTGAGAGAAAAGAGAGGGAAAGGGGAGGTCATTATATTTTATTTATAATAAATCAGTTTGTAAATCAAGGAGAGATTATGGTGCAAGGGCAAGGAGAGCTTAAAAGAGAATAATATATTTTAGACCTGTTTCTAAATACATGCCTTGCCCTAAATTCTGTGCAGCTTTCTTATAAAATGAAAGCTGAAGTCTATGAAAATAATGTTGAAATAGAGGCTGAAATATTTTATAACAAGAGCATAGGGCTTTAATTGAGCATTTCCACAGTCTGTAACTCCAATTTTTTTTCTTTTTTTAAGGATTTTTTTTACCCCTGATCACTTGGTCCCTAACTTTCATCTAGAGTAGTTCTGTTTTCCACTGATGCCAGTCATCACATGAATACAGAGAATCCAGCGGCAGAGACAATGGGCTGAGGTGAAGATCTTGTTTTTTCGTAAGACTTCCTTCCTCCCCTAAAGATGGCCTTGTTAACTCACAAATGGCTTCTCACAATTGTGTTTCTATTGGCAGTCAGCGGTTCAACAGGGCTTTCCATGAGCACCATAGGTGCTGAGCAATACCATATGCTTTAGCATTCCTTGAGAGATCCCCTGGTGTTGGGAATTCTTTAGACAATGGTATTACAATTCTGACTTTTGAACTGTGCATCTGGCAAAGGACTTAGAATCCTTTTCTTGATTCCATAAACTCAAGATGTTGACTCAAACAACAGTTTGTCATAGAGAAAAAAAGAGGCATGGTTATAGTGTTAATTTAAATTTCACTAAGCACTCAAATTTAAGAATGAGGTTTCAATCTTACTTTTTTCGAGAGGAGAAGGCAGGGCTGTTGTGGTTTAGTGACTTGCCCAAGGTCACACAGCTAGTAAGTGTGTCAAGGGTTTGAGGATGGATTTGAACTCAGGTTCTCCTGACTCCAGGGCCGGTGCTCTACTCACTGGGTCACCTAGCTGCCCCTACTTTCTTTTAAATACATGAAAAGTCCAGCCTCCTTTGATATCTCAACTTATTTTTTACTGTATTAGCAACTGACTTCTAATAATACAATTCCAATTGAATATAATCTCCTTGAGGGCAAGGAATGTTTTCTTTTTTCTTTATATGTGTCCCTATGCTTAGAAGATCATAAGTGCTTAACAAATGCTCATTGAATGAAATAGATCTCTGTCCTTTGGGATCCAAATCACCCTATTTCTCAGCTTCCCCATTTAAGATTTTTCTCTTTTCTATAGAATTATTTTCTTCTAAGAAGTTCAAACTGTTTTGAAGGTGTTTTTATATTAAACTTTAACATTTTACTGAAGTAGATATGAAACCTTATGAGATGCAGTTATAATGAGTTTGATTCCATAAGCCACACTATATTTTACCCTGAATCAATCACAGATTAAATTTTAATTAGAAATAATATTAAATCTGGTAGAGTTTCTCAGATTCATTCAGCCAGTAGTATTGCCTTTTCTTCATCCAATTTCAAAATGTTATTTTAATGGAAGACACTAGTTGTCTCCCTCTTTAGAATCAGCTAAGAGTTCTCTCTTCTCAAGCTTGTTTCTTTATAAATCTGGCTTCTCATCAAATGATGATTTCTCAGTGTCAAGGCCCATTTCTCGAATATTTCTATATTCCTCTTTATTCTCCTTCCCTTCTTGGTGATGCTATCTTTATCCTTTGGGGTCCAATTCTCACTATCTCCAGTTGCACTATTTAAATTTCTTTCCTGCCCCATTTCATTGTTTTATTTTCACTGGTTAATGTGTGGGCTTCTCTCTGTATCCTGATTCCAGATGCTTAAGAAATATAAGAACTTGGCCTAGAGAAACTTTCCCCAGAAAATTATTTTTTTTTCTCCTATCTTCTCAGCTAGGGTATTTTACTTTACTTTTATTCATTCCTCACCCAAATCTATACCTTACCCTTGGTTCCTACCTTTACAAACAATTGATCTTTCACTGCTTTATGAATCTATCTATTATTGTTCCTATGCAGGTTTCCTTGTTCTTGGTTTACAGATCCGAATTTTTTGTATACATATCTGTTCTCTCTGTTTCTGTCTCTCTGTCTCTCAGTGTCTCTGTCTCTGTCTCCATATATGTGTGTGTATGTATGTATGTATGTACATGTATGTGTGTGTGTATATATATATATATGTATGTTTATATAGGCCTCAATGATTCCCATCATGGTGATAACTCACATTCATATAGTGCTTTTTTTTAATGAGGTTCACAAGGTCCTTACATAAAATTAGTAGAAACGCACATTTACATAATGCTTTTAAGTTTACAAAGTATTATGCTCACAATAATCCTGTGAGGTTTATTATTTCAATTTTACAGGTGAGGAAAGATATTAAGTGACTCACTCACAGTGACGCCAGTTGTCAATCCGTAATATTCAGAGGTTGAAGGGGTCTCAGGAATCTTCTAGTGTTGATTTTTTATTTTAATGATGAAGAAGCTGAAGGAGGGCCAAGGGCTGAACTGGCAGTCAGAAGATTGGGGTTCCAGTTCTAGTTCTGCTGCAATCTGTACAACCTCATAAAGTCTCCTTTCTCATCTTTAAAATGAGAGGGAGTAGGCTCGATAAACTTGAAACATGAATTCATGACCCTACAAACTTTCCCCATATCACAGTCGTGAAGTGTCACAAGCTAAACCACTGCTTCCATGGGCAGGGAAGCATTCAAGGTGTTGTCCCAGTGTTGACTCAACCTAACATTTTTAAAAGGTTCCAAGACCATCTAATAGGATACAAATTCCTTGAAGGCAAGAATTGTTTATTTTTGTCTTTGGATCACAAGAACCCAGCACAGCCTGGCATGTAATAAGCATTTGTTAAATGCTTACCAAGTTAAATTTAATCAATGATAGGGAACACTTGGGCTCAAATAGTCCTACCTCATACACTTTACTAGTGTGGCCTCTGGTTTTTGGTTTCCGTTTATGAAGCAAGTTGGACTTGAATATCTCTAAAGTCCCTTCTGGCTCTAAATCTATGATCTTATGATCCTGTCACTTCACAAGATTCTAATCCCAAAAATAATGGTTGGCAGTGGGAATACTAGATTTTTCTCCAGTCCATCGCACATTATAATTGTTATGTAATAAAATACAACTAATATTTATTGAGCACCTACTGTATCTCAGGCATTGTGCTAAGGGCTACAAATAAGAAAAAAGAAAGATAACCCTTGACCTCAAGCTGCTTATAATCTAATGGGGGAAGACAATGCATAAAAGGAAGATAGGTGGAGGGTACCCAGTGTGGGGGCATGATCATGGTGGAGTTGAAATCAAGCAAAACAGCTGGTGGGAAATGAAGAGTTGACTGTCCTCCTGAGCCTTCTTTGAACGGAAGCTTTGGATGTAGAATTTGAATGTTGTAAGATCACTGACCCAGGACCTGGATTCAAATCCTGCCTCTGATACCCTCTGAGGGATGCTGGGCAAGTTATTTAAGCTCTCTGAACGTTAGTATCCCTATAACCCAATGAGGTCAAAGAAAGAGGAAAAGAACCCATACGTATTAAAATATTTATAGTAGTTTTTTTGGTACTGACAAAGAACTGAAATGGGTGAGGGGAGGTATTTCATAAATAGAGAATGGCCGAGCAACTTGTTTATGGATGTAATTGGTTACTAATGAAGGAGTTTCAGGATGCTCTTGGAAGACATCTTAGAAGTGATACAGACTGAAGTAAGCAAAATCAAGAGAACAATTTGCAAGTAACAACATTATAAAAACATACACCTTTGAAAGACTTGAGAATTCCAATCAGTGTAATGAACAGCCATGTGGACTAATGATGCTCCATGCTACCTCATCCCCAACAGAAAAGTGATAGACTTTGAAATTAAGAAACAGAATGAGATATACATTTTTGGACAAGGACAAGGGCTTTGTTTTGCTTGATTATGTTTATTTATTAAAAGGGTTTCCTTTTTTGTAATGGGGTAGGAGGGAAAGAAGTTATATATACATACATACATATATACATATGTGTGTTTCAATGGAAAATAAATACATAAACATCAATAAAATATATAAAATATGAATAAAAATAAAACATGTTTTAAGGGGAAAATAAAATATGGTGAAGGAAAATAATTTGAGGGATTAGCTTGAAAGGTCTCTGACATAGTACTTATCTCTAGATCTATGATACTATGATCCTCTTAATATTCACATAAGCTAAAGAGTCATTCTTATGTCTCCATTTAAAGAGGGCTCAGAATTATAGCCAATTCTTCATTTCTCACCAGTTGCTCCCTATGGCTTCAACTCCACCATCATCAAGTCCTTACACCAGATACCTTCCCCGCCCTCTTTCAGCTTCCTTTTCTATGTTACCTTAGATTGTAAGCTCCTTGAGGGAAGGGAGTATCTGTTTTCTTATTTGTATCCCCAGTATTCAGCACAGAGCCTAGTACATGGTTGGTGGATGCTTAATAAATGTTTATTGGATTGTATCTTTAAAAATACAGGGTAATTATCCTCCTATAATATTATCCAACGTGTCCAGCAAATTCTTTGAAGCACATTGCAAATATGGGCTTTGGGGAAATGGAAAAATACCAACTGAGGTGAAATGTATTTATATTCCCAACATATATGAACACCTGCCTCTGCATACCCTGCTCTTAGCAGAGTGACTACCACATAGAAGGCATTAATAAATATTTGTGGACTGACTGACAAATGTGCTACCTGGTGATTAAAAGTTAAAAATCAAGGACAAAACTCTGGTTAAGTAATATTCTTTCAATGACTTTAGTGTTAAACTCATTGGGCAAGATTTCTTCGATTCAAAGATGTGCAGTTTGGTCGTATAGCGTTTTGTTACAATTGGGGTTGATTTTAGTGTATTTTCTAAATGAAAATGACAGCTGAATTCATAGATTTCTTCAATAAAATTTGAAAATATGGATAGCTTTGCTTTTTCCCCTGCAACTGAGACAAGTACTTTCAAAGCTTACAATTCTGTTGATATATAATACAAAAATATACAAATGCAGGATCCATTTATTTTAATGTACCTATAAAGGTATGCAAAGAAAGCATAAACACTGTCCCTGATCTGAAGGAGTTCACATTTTAATGGAGCAGGCAAAAATGCAAACAACTATGTACCTATAAAATATATACTGAGAAATGGAAGTCAATCTCAGAGGATAGGCACTAACAATATGTCGGGAGAGAGGGACAGGGGGAACGGGAATGAAAGGGTTGGGACTGAGAACAGATGGTGGAATTTGAGATTAGTTATTAAGGAATCCAGGGAAGCTAGGATATAGCAGTAGGAAAAGAGAGGACCCAAGTCATGTGAGAGAGCCAGTGAAAAGTCAAGGAATCAGGAGATCGCATATAGTATGGAAGACAGCAAATAGGTCAGTATAGTGTGGTCATAGAGTATATGGAGAGGAATAAAAACTAGAAAGGTAGGAAGGGGCCAGGTTGCAAAGGGCTTTCAATACCAAACAGAAAGCCGCATTTGATCCCAGAGGGAGAAGACAGCCAGTGTAGTTTATTGATGGGGGTCAGAGTTGAAGTGACATAATATCAGGCGTGCTCTTAGGAAAATCACTTTGGCAGCTGAATAGATGCTAGATTAGAGTGAACAGAGATGTAATGTAGGGAGATCAAGTGGAAGGTTATTGCAATCTGTTCTAGCTGTGAGGTGATGAGAGCCTGCACCAGAGTAAGAGCCAAGGGAGTGGAAAGAAGGAGGCTTATATGACTTTTTGAAGATAGAAATAGAAAGACTTAAAACAAATTGAATATGTGGTATAAGCATGAGTGAAGATTCAAGGGTGACCCGAAAGTTAAAAGCCTTGGAGACTGGGAAGATACATGTACTCCTGGCAATAACAAGAAAGTTGGGGAAAGAAAGGGAAGAAAAGTAATTGAGTTCTGCTTTGGACATGTTGCCTTTGAGATACCTAGAGGTCATGCAATTCGGTACGTCTAATAGGAAATTGATGATGTGAGACTGGAGATAAGTGCTGGGTATTTACATTTGGGAGAACGACTTGTTACAGCGATCTATGAAGGCATCTGAAGCAGGTTCCATGGAGCACTTAGAGCTTGGCCAAACATCAAAGATGCCAAGGTCATCAGGGCATCTCGGGTCATCATGAGTCGTCTGGACTTTTATGTCTTGCCACTGGATTTTGATGACTCTGGAAGAGAGACCAAGACTGATGATTTTATGCAACTCTGCCTCACTGAAATCCAATTCACAAACAAGACAAGACATTACCCTGTGAAGTCACTAGCCCTCTTCAAAATAAAGAACAAACCACATAGATTTGGGAATTACTTTTGTAATTGCACTCATAGGAGCTGCTGAGATTACTATGCAGAATATTATAGAGGGAGAAAATAAGAGGGCCGAAGACAGCCTTGGGGGACATCCATGTTTAATGGGAATGATCTACACTAACATTTAGCCAAGGAGACTGACAAGGTGTAGTCCTACAGGTAGGAAGCATTCAAGCAGATAGCAATGATGCTATGTTTGCTAACTAAATTGTTTTATCCAAATGTTCCTCCCTCCATTCAGTGAAGAGATAGAGAACTCTAGGTAGAGATAACTTCAGACAGAGTAGATTAATCCTTTAGGTTTGTTGAACTTGTTTTTTTTTTCTTTTTAAATCTTTGTTATAAGTGATGGCTTAATGGGCAAATAAAAAGACAGATGGTATATTTTGAAATTAATATGATAAAATATATAATATATGAATGCATAAATGAAATTTTAATTGCTCTCTTCAGGGTCCATTTATCCTTATAATTTGGCTAAAACACAATAGATCTAGGTTTGTCAATTTATGGATATACTCTTATGGATATAGAAGATGCAAGAAAAAGTTTAGAGCACAGCAAAATTACTTTTTTTTGGAGGTCAGGCATTTCTAGCTTTCAAATCTGTGATTGTTGCCATACTTTCTCCACCTACACAGTTTGACTTATCATAAACTGGAGAAATAACTTTCTGTTTGCTTCTCTATAGCTGCTAATACTTCTTTTCTCAATCAGCTTCTCACGTTATCCTCTACCTTCAAGTTATTCTTGGAAATATCTTTTAACTCCTTTTTGCCTCTTTGAGAGTATCTTTCACTGTTATTTTTTTCTTTATTTAGTAGCTTAAAAAATATGCTAGTTAAGACAGTAAATTCACAATATAAAGGGTCCACAAAGCTTTCTTTCCTCAGATTCCTCCTAAGCTCTTTCTCAAGAACAAGGAGGCTAATACTGTCTCAAATCATTGTCTATTTGGGGGTCTATATGCAATGTGCTCAAATATTGTTTGCATTTCATATCCCATTATTCCTTCAAAAACTTTTATTCATTTCAATGAAATGAAAAGAAAGACCATAGTAATCAATCACTTATGTGATGTTAAAATATGGGAGAAAATGATAATGAGAACTATAAACTGTTCTGTTCAATTAGGCAACTGCTGGTTAGGATTTCTAAGTAGCTTTTGTCTACTCCTGAGCAATCTGTCAAGCACTGAGGTATTGTTACTATTGTATAGTCCTCATTGCAAATGCAGTAAAAGAGAGCAAATGTTTATATTATGAAAATCAGTGACACTTACAGCAAATGTGGATTTTCATTACATTTTATTCTCAATAAAGCATTGAAAAAAAGTAAAACATTATGGTCATATCCATGACATACGTTTTCACATCAGCTTTTGGATTTTCCACTGATAACTGTAATTCCTTTTATAGGTCTGGTCCTAGGTTCTCAGTAAATTATCCTGTATACTTTATAGTTTTGATATTAAATTTTTTTCATTGAGTTCTCTGTGTTGTATAAGTGGATATGAATACCACCATGTGTGTTTTTTTTTTTACTATACCACATTACAGCTGTGTTTCTTCATCAGTGGAGCATTAAAACTAAGCACTGTAAAAAGATATTAAAAATGGTGGTTCACCAATCAAACCAACCAGTTTTCTTCCTGATGCTTCATCAAATCAATTCTGCCATCATTCAACTCACTATCCCTTTAACTTTCCAGAACTTTCCAGACTCACATGCCCCTGGCTAACCACTACTCACTGTTCTTTCTGTGTTGTCTCTTCTATTAGAATGTAAAGTCTTTCACAGCTTATCTCACAGTCCTATTGTCAGGATCAAATGAAATAAACAATAAAAGGTGTTTTTCCATTCTAAAGTGCTATCTAAATTTCAGTTATTATTATTGTTATTAACAAAGTTGGATGGTATCATGATAGATCTAAACCTGGAAGGATGACAGAGGCCATCTTGTTCTGGCACCACAAGTGGGCTGTGTAAGAACCAAAAGCCTTGTGTACATATGCTGTGAAAATCAGGTATATGTGTCTCGTGATTTCATTCATAGTAAACTCCCAGTAATTAACCTTTCTCCACCAAAGCAGATGAAGGGCTATTTCCCAACTTATACTCTTAGAGAGTTGCCTTGGGCACTGTGAAGTTAAGTGATCCTGTAACCCGGGCAGCTGGGTGACACAATGGTTAGAGCACTGGGCTTGGAATCAATAAGACTCATAATGGCGAATTGAAGTGGGGCAGATCCAAGATGGCAGCTGGAAAGCCGGGACTTGCATAGGGCTCTCCCCCAGGACCCTCCAAACACCTATAAAAATGTCTCTGAACAAATTCCAGAACTGCAGAACCCACGAAATAGTAAAGGGAATCAGGGCTCCAGCCCAGGACAGCCTGGATGGTTGCTGGGAAGGGTCTATCACACGGAGCTGGGAGCAGAGCCCAGCATGGGTTGTTCTAGGACCAACCAGACTGGGAGCAGGGTAGAGCAGGTGCAGCGCTCTGAATCAGTCAGCTGTGGCAGTTACCAGACTTCTCAACCCACAAATGCCAAAGACAATAGAGAAGGTTAGTGGGAAAAGCTGCTGGAACAGAGCGAAAGGAGTTCACGGTTGGCCACCACCCCGGGGGCACAACCTCGGGGGCACCACCTCTGAGGCTGCTTCCAGAGCTACAGCCGCAGTTACTTCTGGCCCCAGGCCCTCCTGGTGGGAGGGATTGAGCTGTGGATTAGAGTGGGAGTGCAAAGCCTGCTTCGCCCTGCCTGGATCTGGGCCACAATCCTAGTTGGCAGTTCTAGGGGGAGAAGTAGTGCTGGTGTGGCAGAGATTGCTGTGTAGAAATAGCTCTGAAAATAGCAGCACAACCCCTCAAGCTTGGGACAAAGTACTCTCTACTCTACAAGCAGTTGTACCCCAACAAAAAGCTCAAGGGTCAAGTAGTTGGCTGAGAACATGGCTAGGCAGCAAAAACGCACTCAGATTCCGACTCAGACTTTTGAATCTTTTTTTGGTGACAAAGAAGACCAAAACATACAGCCAGAAGAAGTCAACAAAGCTAAAGAGCCTACATCAAAAGACACCAAGAAAAACATGAATTGGTCTCAGGCCATGGAAGAGATCAAAAAGGATTTGGAAAAGCAAGTTAGAGAAGTAGAGGAAAAATTGAAAAGAAATGAGAGTGATATGAGAAAACCATGAAAAACAAGTCAATGACTGGCTAAAGGAGACCCAAAAAAATACTGAAGAAAATAACGCCTTAAAAAATAGACTAACTCAAATGGCAAAAGAGCTCCAAAAAGACAATGAGGAGAAGAATGCCTTGAATGGCAGAATTAGCCAAATGGAAAAAGAGGTTCAAAAGACCACTGAAGAAAATACTACCTTCAAAATTAGATTGGAGCAAGTGGAAGCTAGTG
>JAQQSZ010012631.1:0-11962 GCA_028646595.1 Phalanger gymnotis | reverse complement strand
GGGACAGTGTTAATCTGGATGAGTAAGTTCTGAGATATTTCCTTAAAAGGAAAACATTAATAGCATTGCTTTGTGGTCACACAAAAGCAGGTAGATCTGAAACATATGATGTCAAGCCCTCTGAGATGTTGGACACTGCAGTGGTGTGACCCTTGGTCTCAACCAAGCTCTTTGTGGATGCTTTGCAATGACAGAGCTGAGGATGGCAATGCTCTTGGTAGAGAAAGGATAGAAAAGACTGAAGTGGTTTTGGGAGGCAGGGCAAGAGTGTGGAGGTAATTTATTCTATTCATATGCTTCAGAACCTTTCTGAATGAGGATAGAGCCAACAGATAGAGCTAATAGTTGCACAGACTTTTAGATTATTTTACAAATGAAAACCATGTGAGTAAGATTCAGGTGTCAATAAAGAAATTAGCTTTCTTTTCCCCTCTTCCCCAACTGCCACCCCTGCCTGTGCCACCTCAGACACCAATGAAATGCCTGTTTCTATATTCAGATGTGGCTATTGTGTTGTCATCCAGGCTGCCCAGTCATTCTACTAAGGTTTCCCTTTCCAGGGTACATAATAGGGAAGCTTTCCTTGCCTATAGCAACTAGAAGGTGGAGGGGGGCTTGTCACATTCTTAATGGCCATGAAGACATTCTTAATGCCCATTCTCTAACCCTCTTTCTAATTGTCTTCTAAACGAACCTATTTACAATAAGATGTTTCCAGGGACGGAATAAAAACAAATAATGTGTTATACTGGGAGATGACATAGCAGGTTAACAAGATAGTTTAGTGGGAATCCAGCCCCTGGCTTTGGGGAATCTCAGGACATCTTAAAAACTGTGTCTCATTTGTTTCGGTTAAGCCTTAGAATTCAAATGACTATCCCAGGTATATCTTTAACCTGACGTCAACGATCCTGACCCATAGTCATGAGCAATAACTCATAAATAAGGCCACCAAGGGCTTAGAGACCAAGAGTGCTAAACAGCAACACAAGTTTCAGATCCCAGTAAAACCTTGCCTCCCATGCGTGGTCCATGGGAGCATTGAGACCTGAGCCTTAAGAATTTCCTTGATCCTTTTTGTGGGGGTGGGCCCCCCAATGTTGGGGGCAGGAAGGGTCACATTTTCTAGGAAATCCCCTATAACTTCCTCTTGATTGGTGAGTCCTCAAATTAGCAATATACTGGACAGACCAGCTACCACTTCACTTAAGGAAAAAAAATAACAACCCCTAAACTGGCCTACCTGGTAAATGTCAAAATCAGATAACGTATGGGACAAGTGAAGTGCTTTTTCTGAAGCAGAAATAATAGAAGTGGTTGTAGGATCTTAGATCTAGAGCCAGAAGGGAACTTATAGGTCTTCTAGTCCCGCTACCTCATTTTACAGCTGAGGTAAACTGAGGCCTATAGAGATCAGGTGACTTCTCCAAGATCATACAGACAATAATCACCAGAGGCAAGATTTGAACTCTGGTCCTCTGAAGAAAACTCCATTCTCTTCCTTAGTAATAGAGTGTAGGCAAGTGCTCTTTTCACTATACTTACGCATTTCTTTTCATTATACATATGAAACAAAGACAAACACAACCTGTGAGTTGTCTCTCCCTCTCCCTCCTCTGCCCCAAGGAAGGTATATTTCAATGGCCGAAGGCTGCCTCCTTAACTTTGGGTTTACAGGCTAGATATGAACCCCAAGAGATCTATGGATAGATTTCAGGGATCCATTTCAGTCTGAGAGAGAGGAGTGAGGCGCTGTTCCTTTGGTCCACCTTAACAAGTCAGCGCCATCTGTATGTTTATCTCAGACCCGCCCCCCTTCCAATCCCTTGTCCCCTTCCCCAGGGCCTACCACCTCTACATACATGTTTTCTGAAGAGCTCCACGTGAGGTCCTAAGGCCTGAGGATCGGCATCTTTCACAAACCAGACTACATCTTCCACAGTCCAGGTGGAGGGATTCTTGCTGGTAGGTCGAGCTGCATCTTGTCCATCTGGAGAAGGACTTGAGGCTAAGTGGGGAAGAGCAAATAGAGGAAAAACACAAAGTGCTATTAGAAAATGGACCCAGGGTCTACCACTCAGGAACACTGATGGCTACTATCTAGTCTAGCCCTGGGCTTTAGTTTGGGAGAAGGGGAAAAGAATTTTCCTAACTGAACAGGACATCAAGAAGGGTGTGTACATGTGTGTATGCGTGCGTGTGTGTATATGTGGGTGTATGTGTGTGCATATGGTGTGTGTCTCTGTGTGTATGTGTGTGCATATGTGTACATGTGTATGCATGTGTGTTTGTGTCTCTCTGTATGTATGCATGTATATACGTGTGTGTGCATATGTGTGTGTCCCTGTGTGTGTACGCATGCATGTGTATGTGTTATGTGTGTGTGCGTGTGTGTGCGTCTGTATGTACCCATCTACATGCTGGGTTAGGGGTGGAGGTAGGGAAGGTGATGGGATGGAGAAGAGACATGTTCTCTTGGCTGGGCAAGGAGAAGGCTGTTAGTAGGTTGGTTCTTCTATCCCTACCGAGCCTACTGCAGAGGGACTGAACAGAGAGGAAGGTATCTGAAGTCATGTTGGCTCTGGAGTCACTGGATCTGAATCCAAATACCACCTCTGACACTTATCTGCGTGGTATTAATATCCCCGAGACTCAGTTTCCTCTTCAGTAAAATGAGATTGGACTAGAAGGTCCCTAAGTCTCCTGTCAGCCTTAGATCCCATCTAGAGACCAAACTTTCTGCTCTCCCTAGCCACTAAAATGGGAGAAGGAAGAAACAGGGGTTGGAAGATTATTTTTTCCTGTACCAACTGACATCTTTGGTGTTTAAAATAACCTTTCTGCTGAGTTGTTCAGGCATGTCTGACTCTTTGTGACCCCATTTTGGGTTTTCTTGGCAAAGATTTTGGAGTAGTTTGCCATTTCCTTTTCTGGCTCATTTTGCAGATGAGGAAACTGAGGCAAACAGGGTTAAGTGACTTGGCCAGGGTCACATAGCTAGTAAGTGTCTGAGGCCAGATTTGAATTCAGGGAGATAAGTCTTCCTGACTCCAGGCTGGGTACTCTATCCACTGCAGCGCCACTTAGCTGCCCTTTTCTGCTCAATATCCTTTTAATCCTAGTCTGTCCACGAGCTGAAGCCCCTTGATGAACAGTCTACTTGTTAACCTGCTAAGAAGTGCTATGATAAACACTGAAAATGTGACTTTTTTAATACTGTGAGGGCAGGATGATTTAAGATCACTTCAGCCCCCGCTGGCTTTAAATCAAAGCAATAACAACACTACAGAATGGTGGTACATTTATGTCTTTATTCTTGGTCTCTGCAGAAGGATGAATCTTCAACATCTATGTAAACCCCCTTACATGGGGTTTATCACCCATGACAAGTGTCACTCTGTCTAGGAAACTGGAGAGCCCATCTTTATATCACAACAAGACAGAACAAAAAGGAGAACCAAACTTTGCATTGCCAAAGACCCATATTGGCTCAACCCTCCTGATTCCTGTCAGTACTAATTGGTTTATAATAAGTAAGTCTACCAGCTTTAAGGACATAGTTGGTGTGTGAAGGGCTAGAGCTGGCCAGGGAGGGAGAACAGAGACATGCGGAGAGTTTCCACAAAAGACATTGCAGAATATGAGAGCGGGAAATGAAAAAGTGGCCCCAGGATCCCCAGAGATCTCCAAAGAAGCATGATCAAATCCGAACTCTCTTGCCCTGTATTACACTGCCTCGTGAAGGTCATTGCATTTTTAAATAGAAGGGACCTTAGACAATATCTGGTTCAACTCTTCCTTTTACAGATGGGGAACCTGAGCTCAGCTCAAACTCTCTCCCCATCTCCACATCTTAGAACCCTTAATTTCCTTTAAGCTAAGCCCAAGTACCATCTCCTACGAGAGACCTTTCCATCTCCCCAGTTGCTAGTGCCTTTCCTTCTCCCCACTCCATCTTACATTTTTATGTAGGGTATCCCAAAAGTCTTAATGCAGTTTGAAGCTTCAAATTTTTTAAGTTTTAGTTTTAAGTTTATTTTTTAAGTTTTAAGCAGTTTAATTATATGTACATATCTTGTCTTTCACAATGGCACCTAAGCCCAAGTAAGGCAGGGACTACTACATTTTTGCCTTCATTTTCCCAGTGCCTGAGCAAGTCACTTAAACTCAATGCTTTGGGCAACTCTCTAAGATTCTAAGTTACAGGAAGGGCCCTGAGCTACATCGATAAGGGAAGTTTCTTCACTCAAGAGTTGCCTATACTAGTGAAATCCAATCCCTACCACTCATCTCCAGTGTCTATCACAGCGCCCAGCAGAGAGTACATCCTTAATACTAGCTAGGTGGCACAGTGGATCCAGTGATTAACTTGGAAGGAGAAAAACCTGAATTTGAGTCCAAGTTCAGCATATTCCTGGCTATGTGACTCTGGACAAGCCGCGAAACCACTCTTGACTTTGGTTTCTTCATCTGTAAAATGGAGATTATAATAGCACTGATCTCTTAAGATTGTTGCATGGGTCAAATGAGAGAATGTACTAAAAGTGCTTTGCAAACACTAAAGTGCTATATAAATCAGTGATTATTATTATTATCAATGTTTGTTGATTAACTGATTGGGGGAGAGATGAAGTGTTTTGCCCAAGATTGTAAGCTGGTTAGTGGCAATACCAAGGCTAAACTCCATTTCTCTCAACCCTGACTTCTTTCCACTGCACCCCTATAACTCTCCCTTTCTACTCTTTTTTTCCCTATTGCCACTATCCCAGCCTAGGCCCTCCTCGTGCTGTGCTTGGGTTACTGAAATAGCCTCATCATAGGTGATGTCCCTGACTCCCGTGTCTTTCCCCCTAGAATCATTTATTCAATAAACATTGTTAATCCATCTGGTCAGATTCAATATCCTGAGTTTCCCTCAAAGTTTAGCTTAAGCACCACCTCATGGCACAGTCTGGCTCAAAAAAAGCACTGAATGAATGCCTGGTGATGGATTCCTTCATTGAGGAGCAGCATGTGGCAACATTAGCTTGATCAGATTGAAACTTTTATGCAACAAAAGGTGGAAGGGAGAATGGAAGGAAGGAAGGAAGGAAGAGAAGAAGGGAGGAAGGAAGAAGGAAGGAAGGAAGAGAAGAAGGGAGGAAGGAAGAAGGAAGGAAGGAAGAGAAGAAGGCAGGAAGGAAGAAGGAAGGAAAGAAGGAGGGAAGGGAGTGAGGGAGGATGGAAGGAAAGAGAAAAGAAAAAGAAGGAAGAAGGGAAGGAAGGAAGAGAGGGAGGGAGAGAGGAAGGAAGGAGAAAGGAAGAAAGGAAGGAAGGAAGGAGAAAGGAAGAAGGGAAGGAAGGAAGGAGAGAAGGAAGGAAGGATTTACTAAGTGCCTACTATGTGCTAGGCACTGTGCTGAGCCCTTTACAATTATTATACCCTTTGATCCTCAAAACCCCCCTGAGAGGTAGGTGCTGTTATTATCCCCATTTTATACTTGAGGAACCTGAGGCAGACAGAGGTTGAGTGACTTGGTTAGGTTCACATAGCTATATTTGAATTTGTTATACCCCCCCAGATGGGACCCCTTTCTAGAGCACTAGAGGAGGCTTGAAGGATGGATGAGATGGAACCCATATAGAAGGGAGGAGAGACAGGCAGTAGCCCAGCCCTTACACAATGTGAATGGCACCTTTATTTTCTGAGTCAACCAGACTGTAAACTTCTGAGTTATCGTTGACTCATCTCTTTCCTTACCACCACCAACCCAACTGTTACCTATCTGATCAGCTGCTAAGATGTGTCTATTTTACCTTCACAATGTAGCATGAATTCCACTCCAAAACACACATATCCTCTTTCCCACTAGCTCACACTGCTACCACACATCAGGTATGTGAGGGGGGATAATGGAATGAAATATGGATAGAAAGGAAGGCTGGAGCTAGATCATGAAAGGCTTTCAAAGCCAAATAGAGTTTGTATTTTCTTAGTGGCAGCAGGGGCCACTGGAACTTTTCAAGCAAGGTGCCATGATAAAAACTCTGCTTTAGGGATATCACTTTGGTGGTTGTCTGGAAGATCGATTAGAGGGGAGAAACTCGAGGTGGGGAAACCAGGTAGGAGTCTGTTGCAATAATTCAGGGGTCGGGTGATGAGGATCTGAAGTAGGGGGAGTTCTCATGTGACTGGAGAGAAGGGGATAGATTTAGGAAATGTTGTAGAAGTAAAAGATTGGGCAACTGATTGGACATATGGGGATGATGGGGAGTCAAGAGTTAAGGATGACTATGAGGTTGAAAACCTAGGTGACTGGGTTGGGATTCCCTGGACAGAGATAAGGAAGGCGAAAAGAAGGAAGGATGGGGGGGGAGGGGCAATAAGGTTTATTTTGGACCTAAAGCATGTACTCAAAATTATTTTTAATTTTCTTTGTATATATTTTGTACATACTTAACAATAGGCCTGTTGTTTTCCTCTGTAGAATTTAAGCTATCCAGTGGATAAAAAGCTGGTTTTAAAGTCACGTAGTTGTTAACTTAGGTCCGACTCTTGGCATGCCAATACTGTCCATGGGGTTTTCTTGGCAAAGATACTGGAGTATTTCCTTGATCAGTGGATTAAGGCAAACAGAGGTCATGTGACTTGCTCAAGGTCACACAGCTATTAAGTGTCTGGGACAGGATTTGAACTCAGGTCTTCCTGACTCTAGGCCCAATGCTCTATCCATTATGCTACCTAGTTGCCTCCAGAGCCAGATAGACCTGGATTCAAATCCCACCTCTGACACATACTGGATTTTTAACCATAGGCAGCAAGTCAATGCCCCCAGATCTACATTGGTAGGAGTGTCCTCACTGACAACAGCTCATACCAATGAAATCACAGGCCCAGTTTAAAAAAAACAGATACAACCAACAGGAAATCTCCAATAGGATAAATGCCCAATATCCAATCACTAAATAGGCTATCTTATAAGCAGGAAATAATTCTTGTTTTACAGATAGAAAAATGAAGGCACTGAGCACTGATGAAACAAACTGTCCCAGGTTACCTGTGGACTGTTTGGGTTAAAATTTAAGACTTCCTGTGTCTCCTTCTTAGTTTATAGGGTCATAGCAGTTTTCTACTCTCCTAGTTTCTCTTCTTTGTTGTTTGTCCTTTGTTCACAAAGAGGACCATGACATCAGGAAGGCTGTGTCAGGACTTGCAAATGAACTGGATTTAAATGAGGCAGGGCTGTGCAAAATCACTAGCCTCACTTTCTCCTCCAGAGCCATCTGGGTCCAGTGTCAAGATATAGATCAGGATGACTGGAGATGCCCCAGATGTCTCTTCCTTGTAAAGTATTTGAAAAACACGCAGGACCTCATTAATGCTGAGGAAAACAGACGCTTTGCCTTCCTGTCACTGCACGTGTGTGTGCTATCACTGGGGTAGGGATTTCATATGCTAAGAAGTCTTCCTTCCTGCTCTCTGTGGGACATGGATGAGAGAAGGTGTTCTGCACTGGAACATTCTGTTGGAAAATCTTTAATGCATCACAAAGCCATCTGAAAGCCATTGTGTTTAAAGACATCTGTACTCAACAAGA
Organism: Phalanger gymnotis; assembly: GCA_028646595.1. NCBI lineage: Eukaryota > Metazoa > Chordata > Mammalia > Diprotodontia > Phalangeridae > Phalanger > Phalanger gymnotis. Next base: position 4,385 of record JAQQSZ010012631.1, on the reverse strand, counting down.
GGATTAGGAATCAAGGAAATCACATTTGTCAAATACTTTTGAATCCTACTTCATCATAGCATTTGAATTAATCAGGATAATAGGTGCTCTGATTAGAAAAGACTGGGAGTCTTCAGTGCCATTAATGATTTTGTAGCTGTCAAGCCTGGGGTTGAGCCTAACGTCTTTTTGGCACAAATAAAGAAAAATGAAGACAAATGAACAGGTGAGCCTATAGAAAGCAAGGATTCCTTTTAGCAAGCTCAGGGAGCTGATTTCCCATAGTACCTCAGTTGGTTGGGTAGAAAAAGAAAAGCTCATTTTTAAGAAAGAGACTAGTCAAAATTACAAGGAAATAGAGAGGTAGATCCTGGAGTAGATCCAGAAATTTGTAGAACTACAAGAGACTTCTCTCATCATCCTTCTTGGCCTCTCTGTAGCACATTGACCTCCTCTTCCCCATTGGGTCCTCAACTCTCTCCCAGTTTTCCTCTTAACTAGCTAGTTCATTTTTCTCCATTTCCTTTCTCTCCTTTGAGCCACATCATCCATGTAATACCTCCCGTGTGTGGGCCCTGTCCTGGATCTTCTCTTTTATCTTTACATTCTTTCTTAATGAACTTTAATTATCTCTTTGCCGATGACTCCCAAATGTATATAACCAGTCCTCCTTGCTCTCCTGGGCTCCAATGCCATAGCACCAAGCTACCTGTTGGACATCTTCACTTGAAGCATCTTAAACTCAACATATACAGAATAAAACTCACTATCTTTCCCTCTAAATTTATCCCTGCTCCTCACTCCTCAATTTCTGATAAGAGTAGCACTACTCTTCCAGTCACCCAGGTTGGCAACCTTAGAGTTATCTCCAACTCTTCATTTTCACTCACCCCACCCATCCTTATTTATCCAACCAGTTGCCAAGTCTTTCTAATTTCCCTTCTTCTCACTCAAATTGTTACTGCCCAAGTTCAGGCCATACAGAATCAACCCTTACCTAAGCAATTAAAAAGTACTGCAAATTTGGTCTCCTTGCTGCCAGTGTCTCCTCCTCCCCCAATTCTAGCCCATCCTCCACACTCCAAAAGCACAGCTCTGATCATTTTACAACACAACTCTAAAAGTTTCAGTCATTCCCTATTGTCTCTAGGATAAAATATGAGTTCTATTTGGCATTTAAAGTCCTTCACAATCTGGCTCTAACCTGTTTCCAGATTGATTTCATATTATTCTCTCTTATGTGCTCTGTGCTCCAAGACAAACTGGTTTGCTTGCTTTCTCCCATACATGACATTCCAGCTCCTATTTCTACACTTTTGCTCAGACTGTCTGGGCTCCTCCTCACCTTTTGGAATCTCTAGCTCCCTTCAAGTCTTATCTCCAGTTCCACTTCCTACATGAAGACCTTTCCTGATTTCTTTACTTTTCAGTACAACCCCGACTTCCTCAAGTTATTTTGAATTTACTTATTAGGATATATTTTGTTTTCCCCTGTAGAATTTAACCGCCTTAAGGACATGGATACTTTCATGTTTCATCTTCATATCAGGTAACTAGTAGCACAGTGGACAGAATGCTAAGCCTCAGGTCAGGAAGACTTTGGTTCAAATCCAGCCTTAGATACTTACTAGCTGTAGCACCCTAGGCAGGTGACTTAACCTCTGTTTGCCTCAATTTTCTTAACAGTAAAATGTGGGTAATAATAACACTCAGGGCTGTTGTGAAGATTAAATGAGATAATATTTGTAAAGCCCCTAGCATAGTACGTGGAACATAGTAGGTTGTATAAAATGCTAATTAGCACAGTAACTGCCCAGAATATCCCTTGCAAGTCATGACATCACCTTTCTGATGTCAAGGTCCTCTTGGAGAATGAAAGACAAACAACAAACCAAACAAGCAACAAAAGGCTGGAATATATTAGGAGCTCAATCAGTGCTTGTCAGATTGAATCCCTTAGACTGTACAAGCAATCTAGTCATTTTAGAAATGAGAAAATTGGGGTCTCAGAGAGAATTAATAGCAGAACTCTAACTAGAGTCTAGTTCTCTTGGCTTCCAAGTTGGTTGTTGAGATGATTCCAACCAGTAACTGAGCATATGCTTTACTGCCTATAAAACAGTCCATGACAACTTTTGTCAGGTAGATGGGGCAAGAGGGAAGGTGGTCACGGATAGGACCCACGTCTAGCGACCTGGCAGTGTGGACCTTCTGTGGGGGTGGAGGTGGGTCACAGGCAAAGACCAGCAGCACACACACGTTACACGTTAAGATTTGCCCAGGATTTAACAGCGGCCCATAAACCATCTTCAGGAAGAAGAAAAATGAACTTGCCCAACGGCAAGTTTGTAAAATCTTTGCAGTGGTCTGTGCTTATAAAGATAATAAATAAACTACATGGACTGGCTGCTGCAAAGGTGTCAGGGAGATCTATGAATTCAGCCTGGCATCTCCAGGACAGGCAAATTTAATAGGTTAGCTAGAACACATGACAGATGTGAAAAAAATGTAGTGTCGAAGCCTGGTGAAACATGCAAACTGCTTGACAAATGCCTTTGTGAAAATATCAGCATTTCTCATGGTATGGAGTGCTTTGTAAGTAGTGATGTCCTTTCCCTGGATACGGCCCAAAAGCTCATGAAAAATGAGACCCAGTTGTGAATGGAGGTATAATGAAATGTTTTTCTAGAGCTGAAATAATAATTCCCAGGAACAGAACTGCCTCGAATCTAGTTTTTAAATAATCCAGCACATTTTTACATGTGTGCACACTCTGTCTCTGTCTCTCTGCCTCTCACACACCCATGTGAAAACTCAATAAATCCTCTCCTGTATTTCATGAATCTGTACATGTTTTCAACTCACATCTGAAAAATGGGGAAATGGAAAAACTGCTGGACCGGGAATAAGGAGTCATCATCAACGTCATCACATATGGCATTCAAATAGCACTTTAAGACTAGTGAAACACTTTACATTCAGAATTTCATTTGACCCTCATAACAGCCCTGGAAGGGCTTTATTCGTTATTCTTCTTTTTTTTATAGATGAGGAAACCGAGACTCAGGGAGGTTAAAAAACTTGCCCAAAGAGACACAGTTAATAAGTGTCTGCGGCAGGATTCAAACTTAAGACTTCTTAATTCCAAGTCAAGAACTCTGTGCTGCACCACACACTTCTTGGGTTCCACTGTTGCACCCACCTAACTAGAGCATGAACTGAGCCAAGATCTTCTTTATCTAGGCCTCAATTTTCTCATTTGTAAAATGGAGACACATAATTTTTTTTTGTGTTGTAGTTTCTTGCAAGGATTAAATGAGATAATAATACCTGGCATTTACCCACCACTCCAAAGCAAGTGAAGCCCTTCCTTCCCCTCTTCTCCCCTCCTCTCCCCTACCCTCCTCTCCTTCTCTTATATTTATATTGTATTTTTATGTTCTAAGATTTGCAATGTGCTTTACAAGTATTATGTCATTCAATCCTAAAAACAACCCTGAGAGGTTGGTGCTATTATTATCCCCATTTTACAGAAGACTAAATGACTTGTCCAGAGTCACACTGCTAAAGTGTCTGAGGCTGCGTTTGAACTCAGACCTTCCTGACTCCAGGCCCAGCACTCTATCTACTGTGCCACCCGGCTGCCTCAGATATGAAACATCTTCCAAAAATATGAAGTGTTACATTTTTTTTGCTTGCTTGCTTGCTTATTCAACCCCATTTGGAGTTTTCTTGGCAAAGATAATAGGATGGTTTGCCATTTTTCTTCTCTAGCTCATTTTATAGAAGAGGAAACTGAAGCAAACAGGATTAAGTGCCTTGACCAGGGTCACACAGCTAGCATCTCAGAATAGATTTGAACTCAGCAGATGAGTCTTCCTGACTCCAAGTAGAAAGAACATTGGGTTTGTAGTCAGAAGTCCTGAGTTTGAATCCTACCATCACTTAATACTTGTGTGACCTCAGACAAGTCAGTTTACCAATTTGGGCTCCAGTTTCTCCATCTATGAAATGAAGGGGTTAGACCATAGGGTCTTTAAGGTCCCTTCTAGTTCAAAAGGCTACCAATGTCCTATATAGGCAAACAGCTCACCAGCAGTGGGAGTAAGGGTGAGCTCCCCTTCCCAGAACTCTTGATGGATCATTGGGTCATTGGTGTAGAGTCTGAAATGGCCTCAGAGGACATTGATTCCATTCCCCTTTCCAGATGAGAAAACTAAAGCCCAGGGAGGAGAAGTGACTTCTTTAAGGTCATGAAAGTATCTAAGTTAGTCAGTCAATCCTTTATTAAGCATCTACTATATGTCAGGTATTGTGCTAAGTGATGGGGAAAGAAGAAAGAAAGGAAGAAAGAAAGAAAGAAAGAAAGAAAGAAAGAAAGAAAGAAAGAAAGAAAGAAAGAAAGA
>JAQQSZ010012630.1:0-11962 GCA_028646595.1 Phalanger gymnotis | reverse complement strand
TTATAATCCTAGTTGCTTTGTCTTGCTGAATATCATTCCACACCCTCTGACTTTTTAATGTAAAGCTACTCAATTCTGTGTTAGCCTGACTGTGGCTCCAGGGCCTTTGAATTGCTTCTTTCTGGCTGATTACATTCTTTTCTCCTTGACCTGGGAGCTCTGGAATTTGGCTAGAGTATTCCTTGGAGTTTTCATTGTGGGATCCTTTAAGGAGGATATTGGTGGATGCTTTCAGTTTCTATTTTACCCTTTGGGTCTGAGATATCAGGGCTGTTTTCCTTGGTAATTTCTTTGCCAAGAGGATTCCAAAGCAAGTCATGGAGAGTCAGACACAACTGAAAACAAATAAACAACAATGACATCCATATAGAATGTATTGTAGAACATGGTGTAAGATGTTGGTCTAATCCTAATTTCTTTTGCTATTATCAATAATGCGATGATGGAAGAAAATCCCAAAGGACTAATGATGAAGCATACTGTCTGCCTCCAGGGAAAGAATTGACATTGTTTGCATACAGACTGAAGCAACTATTTTCACTTTCTTTTTTTCAAATTTTCCTGTATAAAGTGACTAATATGGAAATATTTTACATGATTGCACACATGTAACCTATATCTGATTGCTTCGTGGGAGAATGGGGGACTGAGGGGAAAGAGAGGTGGAATTTGGAACTCAAAAGTTTAATAAACAACCAACATTTAAAAACTTTTTAATATGTAATTGGAGGAAAATAAAAAGTATTTTTTAAAAATATAAAAAAAAAATCTCCACCATTTAGCACAGCACCATCCTCTGGTTACAGCAATTGAAGAAATTTTGAATCCTCTGAATGAGTTCACTTACCTTGACCATGTACTTTCCAGCATGTACACAGGGATGAGGTTGTGAAAAGAATAACCTTTAAGTCAGTTAGTATTTAATTATTTTGATTTATTTTTAGTTACATTGTAAGGTTTAGTTCCTTTCTTTGGGAAAAGCTAGCCCTCACAGCTAAGCCACACTAACAGAGATATTCTTCTAAGACAAGGTTACCTCTAGATTTAGTGAATACACAGACTGATAAGACTTTATCATTTAATAGCAGGTGGTTTAGAGTAAGACTCATATCTTTGTAAGACTAAAACAATCATGGCATTGTAAGAGTCTTTTCAAAGGCTAAATTCCTCTTTCTGGCTGCTGGAGAAAGGGGGTTAATGGAAGTCTAAATTCCTCTTCCTAGTCTTGGTGAATAAACTTTCTTTCCTTTTCTTTCAGGTAGAGGTTAACTCTAAGTTGAGTGGAATAATCTTCTAAGACTGAGTTTCCCTTTCTGGCAGCTGGAGGATGGAGAGTGCCTGCTGACTGCAAACCACAAGCTTCTGTTTTCCAGTCTTTCTTCAAGCTGTAGCCTCCTTTGAAGTAATACTTTTGGTTGCAAAACTCATCAGCTGCAGAGCAAGGACTTCTGGTTGATAGACACAGGATGAATCTGGGTCACAAAAAACTGGGAGGAGTAAGTAGTTAGGTGACCTGCCTTGTCCAATTGAATTTTGTTAAAAGCATGTTTCCTGAGATTGTTTTAATTTTTTCATTCTCTTCTATTATAAAAATCATTTCTGTAAATTGCACTTTTGTCACAAATTACTGAGGAATTAGTTGACCTTAAAGGTAACCTATCAACTGCTACAATTAAATCATTATCTACTAGTAAATTCTGTATCTCAGATTATTTTCTATTTCAGATAACTAATTTTGAGTTGTCACCTGCTTTGTCAGAGATAGTTCAGTGTTTGAGAGGCTGCCAGGCAAAGTATGGAAGAGGAGGTATTAGACTGACCCCCAAGCTGAAAGTCCACTGTGCTGACCTCACTGTTGTATGCCCGTGAAAGGTAGATAGTCTTCCAGTGCCATGCCAGGAAACTGAATCTCTTCCATTTGAATGGTCTTAGGAAGATTCTGAAGGTCACCTGGCAAGATAAGGTAGTGGACACTGAGGTCCTTCCTCAAGTTAGACTGCCAAGCATTCACGTCCTACTGCAGAGAGCACAACTCCTCTGGACTGGCCATGTTGTTGAAATGCCAAAAGAATGTTTGCCTAAAAACCTCTTTTATGGAGAACTCATGTGAAGAAGAAACTCCCAATACTTTGTAGTCAGTTGTGAGACATGGCAGACACTGGCGAAGGACCACCCATTATGGCATGCCTACATCAAAGAATGCGCTGTGCCGAGTGAGCAAAGCAGAATTGCAGTAGCTCAAAAGAATGATGACAAGTGCCAATCGAGAGCCATATTCACCCCGTTATGTTCAGTGGGACTATTTGTGCCCAATCTGTGGTAGAGCCTTCTGGGCTTGTCTTTGTCTGATCAGCCTTCATCAGGCACACTGTACCTTGATCCTGACATATCGATGTCATTTTGGTTCACTCTGGGCACAAAGAAAAAGAAAGTGCCCAACTATGAGAACTAAACATTGTAATAAAGAAATATATGCTATGGATGAGTGAAAGGGATCCTAAGGCAAAGGCATAAGATGTTTTGGCCTGGCACATCATGCCCAGGGTACCCTTAAGCCCTCAGTGTTACAACAGTTAACTCTCCTTCACTTGGCTGGAAAGGGACTCACACCCCTCTCTTAAGTCCAGGTCGTAATTAGGATGTCTTATGAATCCTTTTCATGTTTTAGCTAGAGAAGACTTTGTTTCAGCTTCTCAGGAATTAAACCAGATCTTTTGTTTTTCATTCCTCTCTTTTCAGTAATCACAAATTAATGCCCCTGCACCCAGAATACACTGTACTTGTCAGCGTCTCACAAATGCCTCACACAATTTTCATTAAAACATATCACTTCTATGATTTCTGTAATCTTTTTTTTTTTTTTTGGAGAGGACAAGGGAAGGCAATTGGTGTTAAGTGACTTGCCCATGGTCGCACAGAGAGTGTGTCAAATGTCTGACGCCAGATTTGAACTCACGTCCTCCTGACACTCCAGGACCGGTGCTCTACTCACTGCACCACCTAGCTGCCCCATTTCTGTCATTTCTGAGAAGGCAGAAATTTCACATCATCTTCTGTCTGTCTCTTCCACAGATCTTCCTCCCTCACAAATAAAACACATACTTTATCTGAAATTCTCCATTCTATGGTAAGACATTTTTCATCTTTATTCCAACTGACCACATCAATTGCTTTTCTCAATATTCCATTGGGGTCTTAATGACTTTGGTTTCAAGTTTTGACTCTGACACTCATCAAGGGTACAACCTTTGGGTAAATCCCCTTTCTCTGTTTCAGTTCCCTCCTCTCCTTGATGAAGGTTAGATTATATGAATTCTGGAGTCTCTTTCAGCTCTAAATCTTTTGACTTTTAATGGTTTAGGAATGGGTGACATTCAAGGATGTGGCTGTGGACTTCACCCCAGAGGAGTGGGGCCTCTTGGACCATCCTCAGAAGGAATTGTACAAGGAGGTCATGCTGGATAATGTCCAGAACCTGCTCTCCCTGGGTAAGGTCACTTCCCCTGACCTCTCTGAGTCTGCTATCACAGGAAGTACCTTCATTCCCACCTGTGGTGGCTTTGGAGGATTTATCAGTTACTAGGAAGGGAAAAGTGCTTTTCTCTTGTGTCCCAGAGACAGGGTCCTCCTGCTGCCTGGTTTTCCTATAAAGGATCAGTACTTTGTGTGAAGAGAATCTAGAGGTTTCCTGATTGTTCATGAAGCTGTCTCTTGCCAATTCTGGGTAGCTTGAGGTCAAAGTTCAGATCAGTGTTGAAGCATCTCAGGCGTGGAAGTAATCCCACATGTAGTCCAGCCTCTGCCTGGACATGAATTTTGCCTGCCAAATCTCTGACATCTGCTCAGGTGGCTTTTCAATGCACCCTCTTCCTCTTTGGGAGGGGCAAGTATTTAGGACATTGTTCTTTGTGAGAAGCATCAGTTTGTAGCTTCTAGCTCATAGCTGTGCCTGGTAGGGCCCGTTTGTTCTTCATCTTCCTTTACATTGCCCCAAATTCCAGCCCAGAAGGTGAGAAAGGAAGGAAGGCAACAAGCATTTCTGTTCACTTGCTGTTCACCAGCTGCTCTGCTAAGCACCTTCTTTACAATATGATGTCATTGGGTGATATTATTATCCCTGTTTGATATTTGAGAAATCTGAAGGAAACAGAGGTTAAGTGACTTTTCCAGGAGCACTGTTTCCACAATCCAGCTAGCAGCTTCTGTTGGGGGGAAAGGTCCACCCACAGCCAGCACCCAGAAAGCTGCCGGACAGCACAGGTTCTTTTGATCTGCCTTAACTAAGGAAAGCAAGGTTAAGGGGTTGGCAAGCTTACTTTAATTCAGCACACAAATATCATTCGCTTAGTTCAGAGGAAAAAGCCAGCACCCTGAACTTCAGAACAAAATACAAACAAATTACAAACATCAACAGACAGACCTTGTCTGATTCAAATTCCAATACATAGTTACCAGAGTTCAACAAAGTCTCAGCATCCGGGTTTACAAGCTGGAGGGCTCCTTAGCTACAGCTGCCCAGAGTCTCCTCATCAACACCATCTCGAGAGCCCTTAAACAAATTACAGACAGATCCAGTAAAATTCATAGTTACCAACGTCTAGGTTCAGCCAGGGAGCTCAGAACAAGGGCTGGCCCAGGGTCACATGTGCCACCACTACTTAGGCAAAGAGCTCCCAGAAAGAAGAGGCCAACCCCTGGCTTTTATATCTTTGTCAGCTTCAGGTCTGAGTAACACATGCGTTGCACCCACTTGACCTAAAATCCTCACAAAGAGGCAGACTTCAACCCACGTGGTCTAAGAGCCTCTCCTCTCCCAGACATGTAAACTAGGCCCTCCCTGGAGTTAGCCCCACCTTGGGCCCCACCTCAGTCATCAATCCATACCCACATAGGCTCCACACCTAATAGGGCTTTGGGCCTGGGGCTTAGCACCTAGTAAGGCTTGATGAAATACAAAGTTACTGAAGGAAAACAAAGGCCATTTTGCTTACCAATACAAGCACACAGCTAGTAAGTGTCTGAGGCTGGATTTGAACCCTGGCACTCCTGACTGCAGACCCAGGGCTCTCTCCACTGCACTACCAGCTGCCCCTAATTCCTATATAGTGGAACCTCTGCAAAGAGTCCCTCCCTCCCTCCTATGAAGAAGGTGCACCAAGACTAAATGTTCTGACTCCAGATTGGATCTATGATCTTCTCCCCATTTCTCCCCAAAGCCCTGCAAAATAAATGCTATGGACACCTTTCTTCAGGACTTCTAGGAACCTCCTGTGCTCCTTGCTTGCAGGCCTCTGTCAGTGCAGGAAGAACAGACTGGCCAAGAATCAGAATTTGGTCAAACTAAGGTTCATTGAGTTCCCCAGCAGGAGAATCTCACCTGAAGAGGCAATGACTCCCTGAGTGAAGAGTCCCAAGGTTTTTAGAGGTTTCAGGGAGTGGAGGGCAGTGGAGGGTACAGGGCCACAGTTGATTCATCAGGATCTAATTTTCAGGAGCTCAAGGCAGATCTGGCACATCCTGGTTTGGGTTATTTGCATTATGAGCATTAATGGGAGAATAAGCCAGATCTGTGTGAACATGATGGAGTGATTCTCTAGCTTTGTATGCACACTCTTTTTCCCTAAAGAGACCTAAATTACAAATTTTTCTCCACCCTCACCCCTGATTCCCCATGCCCAGGGCTGCCAGTGACCAGAGAAGATCTGATCTCTTGTTTGGAGGAAAGGGAAGCCCCATGGCTGCTGGAGCAAGAAGGCCTGAGGAGCTGCTGTCCAGGTGAGTGAAGGGAAAGCAGGTCTGTGAGAGCTGGGATATCAAGAGGCTTCTGGGTGTGTGGGTGAAGCAAGTGTTAGATTTGGGGCAGGAAGACCTGACTTGGAGTTCTTTTTGAGACCCATTTTAGCAGTGGGATCCTGGACAAGTCACTGAACTACTGACTCTCAGTTTCCCCACCTTTAAAATGAGGGAGTTGTTCACCATGGCCTTGAAGCTCTTTCCCAGTGATGAATCTCAGACCCTATACAAAGTCCATATTTGGAATTTTGGAGCAGGACCTCAGCTGACAGTGCAAAAATGGGCTAGACTTTGCAGGTTGGGTTCTTTCCTAGACTTTCTTCAAATCAGTGAGCACTTATCAAGTGCCTGCTATCTGTCAGACCCTCTGCTAAGCACCAGGGACATAAGGAGATACAAGGGTCATACCCTGCTCTCCTGTATCTCATGGCCGGGGGGGCAGATCACATGCCAACAACAATATAGAAACCTGTCTGGTACAGGACCAATTGGAGGTCTTTGAGAGAAGGAAGGCCCTAAAGTGAAGGAAGAGTGGAAAGACTTATTGTGTCAGGTGGGCTCTAGCTGGAGCTTCGGGGTAGCCGAGAATTGTAGACTGGGGGATGGCGAGGAAAGCCTGTGGCATGTGGAGGTGGAGTGTCCTGTTCACAGAACAGATGGGAGGTCTATACCACTGAGTGATAGTTCTTTTGGGATGGAAATAAGGTGAAAGAAGACTGGACTTGCTAGAGAAGGGAAGGTGAAGAAGGGGTAGGTGATTAACAGCCCCAGAGAGGATTTTCTATTTGATCTTTTTGCTAGGGAGGCACGGGAGGTTGTTGAGTACGTGGTGACATGGTCCATAGTGACTGGAGAGAGGGGAGACTTGAGTCATCTGGACCAAGCAGCAGGTTCTTGTAGTACCTCAGGCCTGATTTGATTGGGGCCTGAACCAAGACAGTTCTAGTGTTGAGAGAGAAGTGAGTGTGTGGGAGAGATGTTATCAAGGTGGAATCACAGGATGTTGGAGCAGATTGAATATGGGGGTCAGGACTGTGGATGTGTGAGAGTCCGTGAGAAGTGTATAGTACGTTACTTCTCTGCCTACAGTATTGGAAGGGTGCCTTGCACAGCATTAGGAAAGTAGGAAGAGGGAAGGAGGGCTGGGGGAAAAAGAATGAGTTTAGTTTGGAGAACCAGGAGAAGAGTGTCATTAATACAGAGAGAGAGAGAGAGAGAGAGAGAGAGAGAGAGAGAGAAAAGAAATGGCGAGTGGATTTAGCAAGTAGGAGATTTTTGTTGATTTTGGAGAGAGGTTTCCATAGAACAATGAAATTGGGAGCTTGACTACAGAGAATTTCACAAAAACCGAGGGAGTTGGACACACCCATTGTAAATGGATGTCTCCAGTTGTTTAGCTCTGAAATGGAAGAAAGGCATGGGGAAATATTTCTTGGGTTGAATGCATCAAGTGAGTAAATGTTAAGGATTAGAGAGAAGTGGTTTCATTTGTGGCACTAGGAAAGGTGTCATTAGTGCAGGAGAGACTGAAAAGTAGTGAACTAGTGGGGATGCAGGGGAGGCAGTATACTGAGGAAGATGAGGTGCTGGAATGGGATGATTTAGACAGGGAAAGGAGTTTGCTCTAGCTAGCAGAGGGAGGAGCATTTCATCTGATGATGGTATGAGAAAGGAAAAGAAGGCACCTGATTCATGGGAGATGAAGAAGTTAAGATAGTTGTTGTCAAGTATCCAATGTTTTCAATGAAATATAAGGCAGATTTTTCTTAGGTGAGGAGGTGAGTGGGGTGTGGAGAGTGGGAGCAAGCAATAAGGGAGGGTTGGGGAAGAATGAAAAGACTTGGAAAAGGTGCTGTCCTGAATGGGATAGTGAGTCAGTTATGAGGTTTTGCAGTAATTTCAGTTGTTTCTGACTCTTTGTGACCAGTATGGGATTTTCGTGGCAAAGTAATGGAGTGGTCCGCCATTTCCTTTTGAGGCTCATTTTACAGATGAGTTAACTGAGGCCAACAGCTATACAGCTAGTAAGTGTCTGAGGCTGAATTCGAACCTGAGTCTTCCTGAGCAGTTCTCTTTCCATTGCGCCATTTAGCTACCCCAAGGGACTCAGTTCTGGAGATGTCAAAGGATAGCCTTGCCACAGGGAGGGACACCCAGAGATTATGTAGCCTAAATTTGTGGTGGTGTCTGACCAAAGGATTTTATGGTTTTCTCCCCATTCATTAGCATCGAAGTAGTAGCAACGGTTGCTGCCTTACTTAGAGTTAATCCAAGGCACTGCTTTACATAAATCATCAACCTGTGTCTGTCCCCTCATCTCTGAGGCTCAATCTTTAGCCCATTCTTGCAGAATCATTGACCAGATTGTTTGAGAGGACAGCTACTCTCAGTTTGGGGTAATGGGAAGTAGAATCTCCCAGGTGTCTATGGTATGAGATGCTTCAGGAGCCTAGGAAGAAGTGTTTGTGATCTTCACTGTGGGTCTGGTCAGGTCTCATGAGGGTCAGAACCAGACAGAGGTCATTCAGCATAAAGAATAAAGTGCAAGAAAGAGGCAGAAATAGGTTGGAGGCCACAACCTGCATTTGCCAACTCAGACAGAGACCAGAGTACAAGGACTGAGGTAGAGCCTGGGGCCTGGCGTCAGCCCTGTCAGACTGACCATTCAGTCAGTAAACGTAGATTAAGCACCTCCAGTTTTCTTGGCACCTTTTGGAAGGGAAAAGCCAGTGCCTGCTGTCAGGGAGCTCCCCATCTGCCATACCAACATGGAGATGTTTGAGGAGAAGCACCAGACTGGGGACATCAGTGTTAGCTGATCCAGAGAAAAGAGTGTTGGAAATGGAAAGAAATGCAGTTCACAAGATAATAAGGCAACTTGAAGAGTGAGGGGAGTAAGAGTTTCAGGAGAGGGGAATTAGGAAGCAAAAAGTCAAAATCAAAGCAAGAATGACAAATTTCAGGCCCGTCTCAGAGGTATTGTGGGTCATGTTCCAGAGCACCGCAGTAAACCGCATATTGCAGTCAAGTGAGTCACCTGATTTTTTGGGTTTCTCAGTGCATATAAAACTTATGTTTACAATATGTTGTTGTCTGTTACAGGTACAACACTGTTATGTCTAAAAGAAATGTACATACTTTAAAAAATATTTTATTGTTAAAGAGAAGTTAACTGTTAGCTAAGCTTTCAGTGACTCTTAATGTTCTTGCTGGTGGAGGCTAGCCCGGTGTTGATGGCTGCTGACTGATCGGGGGGGTGGTTTCTCCAGATTGGCAATGATTGTGGCAATTTCTTAAAATAAATCAGCAGTGAAGTTTGCCACATTGATTGACTCTTCTTTTCCCTTGATCTTAAAGCCTCATTGTAGGAGCAATAGTTGGCCCAATTCCAATACTATTGTGTCTCATGGAACAGGAAGCTCCAAAGAGAGGGAGGGAACAAGTCAACTTAAAAGAATAAAAAATTTTCTGAGAAAAGAAAACAAAAGAAAGTGCAATGCAGAAAGGCCCTCTCATACCGTGGACAGAGCATGCTTGCACTTGTAGGGTTGGAGTTCTTGGCTCAGCTGCTGAGATGTTGGGCAGGACACTCAGCCATTCTGAGCTCCTGGCCTGAGCTGAGAATGTAATGAGAATGCTTGTGCTGCCAGTATCACAGGGGTTTGTGAGGATCCAGTGTGGCTGTGTGTGAAGTTCTCTGTAAATCAGGTTATCCTGTAGATGTGAGCTAATGGCATTTTCTTTCTTTTTTTTTTATTTACTAACTTATTGTATTCCTAATGTTGTGCTTCATGAAACATCATAAAACTCTAAGAAAGCATCTCTTACAGTTATCGTTGGGATTTAAAGAACATTCTTAAAAGTACTTTTTTCTTTAGGAAAGTATGCATGATTGATTCGTAGTACTTCTAGGCATCAGGACCCCTCTGCCAACTCCCCTAGCACACAATGGATGGGTTCTTAGAGCAAGGCTGCCGCTCCATCTCTCCTCAGAATTCTAGAGCATCTCTTCCATTTTTGGGAAACCATAAGGAGAGTGGCCTGAACATTTCTTCCACCAAATTCACTTCTGGGTACAGCATTGCCAGTGAATAAGTCACTCCCTGCTTGTAGGATGCTATGTCTTGAATGAAATAAAAAGTAGAACCTCTGTCTAGTCACATGCCAGCATTCCTTAAAATCATTAAATACTAGTAAGATCTTATAAATGTTATCCCCATTTTGTTGTTAATAAATAATAATAACAGCATTTGGATAGTGCCTGTTATGTGCCAGGCACTGTGCTAAGCACTTTACCTTATCTCATTTGATCCCCCCCATTAACCCTGGGAGGTAGATGTCATTCTTATCCCCATTTTACAGGTGAGGAAACTCAGACCGAGCTTATGTGACTTGTCCAAGGCCACAGTTTGTAAGTGTCTAAGATCAGACCTTCCTGACTCCAAGCACAGAACCATATCGACTGTGTCACTCAGCTCCCTATGTTCCGTATTAACACCTAATTTCCTTTTATATATGTTAAAGCTTTAGGATCTGCTGAGAATTCTTTAATATAAAAGGTTACTGTTGTCTTTATGGGATTCAGACAGTGTCTGTTAACATTTCATTGATTTCATTATGACGCTAATGGCTGACGGAATCATAGCAAAAGCAGTGGAGAAAATTAAGTAAAATCAACTACTTCCTCTTTTGTATCAACAGCAAAACAACCTATTCAAATTATCTGTTATAAATGACTTCTGCTCACCTAGCTGATCTTTCCAGTATTACAATAGTACCATCACTGCATAGCATTATTGAAAATCTCAGCACCTTACAACGGAATAGTTAACATTCCTTTCATTCCTGCAACAAACAATTGTTGAGCTCTGCCTTGTGCAAGGAACAGTTATGGATGCTAAGGAAGATACAAAGATAAATAAGAAAGGGTCTCTGACCTCAAGAAGCTTACAGTCTAGGTTACACCCAAATAACTTTACTACAAAAACATTTCATAAAAAGATAAGAATAAAGTGTTGAGAGTTTGTGGCACTTCCTGTGTGAGTTGGTTAACCTTTGTATATCCCCTATCCTCAAATGTGGAATTACGTCACATAAGTATTTAAGCATATCTAAAGTCTTCATTTTACGCTTTGTAGTGTTTTTAGAGTTTTCGACAGTGATTTAGTTTATGGGTTTTTTTTCCTTTTTTCAAAATTATTATTTATTTTTTTAGTATTTTTAGTTTTCAGCATTGATTTCCACAAGAGTTTGAATTACAAATTTTCTCCCCATTTCTACCCTCCCCCCCCCCACTCCAAGATGGCGTATATTCTGACTGCCCCATTACCCAATCAGCCATCCCTTCTGTCACCCCACTGCCCCTCATCCCTTTATTCCTTACTTTCTTGTAGGGCAAGATAGATTCCTATGCCCCATTGCCTGTATGTCTTATTTCCTAGTTGCATGCAAAACCTTTTTTTTTGCACATCTGCTTTTAAAACTCTTGAGTTCCAAATTCACTCCCCTCCCTCCCCACCCACCCTCCCTAAGAAGGCAAGCAATTCAACATAGGCCACATGTGTATCATTATACAAAACCCTTCCACAATACTCATGTTGTGAAAGACTAACTATATTTTGCTCCTTCCTATACTTTCCCCCTTCATTCAGTTTTCTCCTTTGACACTGTCCATTTTTGAAAGTGTTTGCTTTTGATCACCTCCTCCCCCTATCTGCCCTCCTTTCTATCATCCCCCCTATTTTTATCTCCTTCTTCCTTCTTTCCTGTGGGGTAAGATACCCAACTAAGTGTGTATGGTATTCCCTCCTCAGGTCAAATCTGATGAGAGCAAGATTCACTCATTCCCCCTCACCTGCCCCCTCTTCCCTTCCAATGAACTGCTTTTTCTTGCCACTTTTATGTGAGATAATTTACCCCATTCTATCTCTCCCTTTCTAACCTCTCTCAATATATTCCTCTCTCATCCCTTAATTTCATTTTATTTTTTTAGATATCATCCCTTCATATTCAACTCACCCTGTGCCCTCTGTCTATATATATATGTATGTGTGTATGTATGTATGTATATTCCCTTCAGCTACCCTAATACTGAGGTCTCATGAATTATACACATCATCTTTCTATGTAGGAATGTAAAGAAAACAGTTCAACTTTAGTAAGTCCCTTA
>JAQQSZ010012629.1:0-11963 GCA_028646595.1 Phalanger gymnotis | reverse complement strand
GTCACCAATCCACACCCACACAGGTTTCACACCTGACAGGGCCCTGGGCCTGGGGCTTAGCACTTAACAGCTGAAAGTACTTCCACTCAAAAGAAACAAAAGCCATGCTAATGAGACAATTTTGCTTAACAACACATCCAGAAAAAGAAATAAAGAAGGATCTCTGAATGTTTGGAGCTAAGTGAATAGGGATGGGGTCCTTTCCATGGAGGAGAGAGCTGGTCACTGGCAGGAGGAAGACGCTTTCTGAGTTCTAAAGTTAGATGATGTTCCCCAGGGGTCGTAGAATAAATAAAGGTCATCTGGATCAAAAGGGGAGGGATGGTTGGTTAGAAGAGAAGCCTTGGGAAAACTGGCCCGGAGGCAGGAAATTAGAACGATTGATGGTGGGGAAGGGGAGAACTTCAACTTTCAAAAATATGCTGCTAGATAACTCCGTTCAAAGCAGAACTACTGATACACTTGGGACTTGCCCTAATGATTACTTAACTCTTCAGAAGACATAGAAGTTACAATGGGTACTGATGTGCTCAACCAAGAAAGAAAACTGTTCTTTTAGATCAAGAAGAATAAATTAGTTAATGAGGTAGAGATGATGGCAGCCTTTTTGTTGTTGTTTAGTCATTTTTCAATCACGTCCAACTCTTTGTGACCCCTTTTGGGGCTTTCTTGGCAAAGATTCTGGAGTGGTTTGCCATTTCCTTATCCAGCTCATTTTACAGAAGAGGAAACTGAGGATAACAGAATGAAGTGACTTGCCCAGGCTCATTTAGGTAGTGTCTGAGGTTGGATTTGAACTCAGGTCTTCCTGACTTCAGGCCTGGCACTCTATCTGTTGCAGCACCACCTAGTTGCCCTGATGGCAATCTTAAGGGTTTCAAATTCCTAACTGAGAAGGAATGAAAGCTAGGCCTAGTTTGTAGGCATAGTAAACCTAGATTTTGGTGAGGCATTTGACAAAGTGCCTCATGATGCACTTTTGGACTAGATGATAGAACATTTAGGTACATTCGAAAAAGCTTGAGTGACTGAAATCAAACAATAGTTATTGTTGATGGACTAATGTCAACTTAAAGTCTTCAGTGGAATGTCCCAAGGATCTGCTCTTGGCCCTGTGTGATTGCACATCTTTATCAGTGACTTGGAGAAAGGCATAGATGGCATAAACTAGGACGGTGAGCTAACACATTAGATAATAGGATTCAGAAAGATGGCAGCATGCTAGAAGATGGGACAAGTCTCAGAAGATGGAATCTGATAGTGACAAATGTAAAGTTCTAAACTTGGATAAAACCCCCCCAAATTGACAAGTTGAAAAGGTGTCGAGGATCTTTGCGGGGCTGAAGAGCAGGTGATTGGAACAGCTAAGGCAATGGAGATGTTTAGCCTGAAGAAGAGACACCTTAGGAGGGAATAGGAAAGTTCTCCTGAAGCGTTTGATGGGCTGTCATGTAGAAGAGAGTCCAGACTTGTCCTGTTTGGTCCCAAAGGGCAACATTAATCACAATGGAAGGAATTTGCCAAGAAGCAGATTTTGTTCCTGCTGCCCCAAAAGTGCAATGTACTTTTTCAGGAGGTAGGCTCCCCTGCACTGGAGGTTTCCAAGCAGAGACTGGGAGACCTCTTGTTGGCAATGTTGTAGAAGATTTTTGGTTAGGTATGAATTGGACTAGATGGCCTATGATATCTCGTGTGACTTTGAGATTTTCTGAATTTAGTTCAACAAAATATCAAATGAAATCGAATCTAACCACCTGTCAGAATCACGAATCATCTAGCCTCAGCCTGAGTAACTCTGGTGAGGAGAACGAAATGTCTCACAAAGTAGCGCAGTTTGTCTATTCTAGAATGGTTCTAGTTGTTGAGAAGTTTTTTTTTAAGTCAAGCTTCTATCTTTGGCACTTCCATTCCACTCCTTGATCTCAGTGATGCTCTCAGGGATCAAGAAGAAGTCTAATTATTCTTTTTGGTTAATAGCCCTTCAAATATTTGAAGATGGTGAGCCTTTTCCCTTGGCACTATCTCCTTCCATTATGTGTACTCTTTTCTAGCTTTAATTGATTGAGATTACAGAAAGACTAATTCCCAAAGAGAAAAGGTAATGTAAGAAACATGAAGTAATCTCAGAGACAATAGGTCAAGATTTGTCTGGTTTTTCTTGACCCAAACCTTGGAGGGTAATATATGTAGTCACTCACTAGGCACTTACTATCCAACTGAATAAAAGTTGAGTGAGCCCAGAGCGTGAAGTGTCAACCATGTCAATAAAACATTTATGCAACTAAAAAAATGACGACCCACTTTGTTATTGCTGGTGATGTAACCTCCTTTCTTTAATCGCTTCAAGGTATCTTTACGTTTGTAGTAGGCACTTAAATGAGGATCATGCAGGCTTTTGTATCTGGTTTCTAGTAGTCGACCATAAGGATCATTTAGGTTAAAACCATAAGAGGGCTGAAAAAGCTGGAAACAGAGTTAAAATATTAGTGACAGAAGATTAGTAAAATAACACTTTGAATTAGCAGCATTACTTGAAATGACATGTACTGAGAATAAAGTATGCAACTGAAAGACCTCAGAACTCGGATGGATGCAGTGAACCAATCATGACTGATGGTAAAGCCTATCTTCCACCTTTCAGAGAAGTGGTGGACTGCAGGTGCAGAGAAGGACATTCATTTCTGATGTCACCATCGTGATTTGTTCTGCATGACTACTTATTTGTTTACAAGGAAGGGATCTACTTGGGGTAAAGTAGAGACAGTGATATTAAAAAAGAAAGAAACTGAGCATTGACGAAAAGGGGAAATGAGAGAAAGGAGAGAGAATAGAAGAGGACCCATAGGTAATTGTTGCCGTCTTCTTTTCCATCCTCCACTCTGCCTCACTCACCACTGTGGGAAGTGATAAAGGGATACCATTACTATACCTTTATAATCTGAAAATAAACAATAACTAAAGAGTCCACTGTGGTTCATAAATACAATGTCCATGAAAACAGAAAGAATAAAAGACAAATGCCATTGTTATGAATCGAAGATTTACTCTGGAGTCTCATCTACAGCAGGAATCTTCGTCCTTCAGACCTACTGCCAGGAGACGAGTGAAAGAGTTCACACTAGTACCAGTACGCTAGTGTTCCATGTACTGAAGGACCACTTATAGGCAGTATTTTATAGGAATAAAGCATGCACTCTCTTTTTCTCTCTGTATCTCTCCTTTTCTGTCTGTCTCTTTCCTTCTCAGTTTCTCTCTCTGCTTCTGTCTCACTCCTCTGTTTCTCTCTCCTTCTGTCTCCTCTCTCTCTCTCTCTCACACACACACACACATGCACACTCACCTCTGTCTCTGTATCTCTGTCTCTCTCCTTCGATCTCTCACCATGTCTGTCTCTGTCTCCTCTCTCTCCTCTTTGTCTCCCTCCTCTTTCCTTCCATGTCTCTTTCCTTTTTGTTTCTCTCCATCTATCTCCTCTCCTTATGTCTCTCTCTTCTGTCTCTCTTTCATTGTCTCTCTCCTTCTGTCTCTTCTTTTCTCTGTCTCCTTCTCTGTTTCTGTCTCTCCTTCCCTCTCTCTGTCTCTCCTGTCTCTTTTCATCGCTGTCTCTTTCCTTTCTCTGTCTGTTTCTCTGGTCTCTCTCCTTGTCTCTCTTTTTCTTTCTCTCTCTCTTTTGTCTCTGTCCTTCTTTCCCCTTTTGTCTGTCCTTCTCTGTCTCCTCCTCTTTTTCCTTCTCTGTCTCTTTCTCCTTCTCTTTCTTCTCTCTCATCACTCACCTTTTCTGTCTCTTTCATATGTCTCTCCCATTCTCTCTTTTTCTGTTTTTGTCTCTCTGTCTTTTCTCTCCTCTTTTTCTCTCCTTCTCTATCTCCTCTCTTTCTCTCTCCTTCCCTTTCTTCTGTCTCTTTCTCTCACATTCTCTGCTTCCCTCCTTTGTCTCTGTTTTTCTCACTCTCCTTCCTGGTCTCTGTTTCTCCTCCTGTCTCTGTCCTTCTTTGTCTCTGCCTCTCTCCTTCTGTCTCTTTCCTTTTTTGTCTTTCTCTCTCTCTCTTCCCTCTCTCCTTCTCTGTCTCTCCATGTCTGTCTGTCTCTCTTCTTCTCTGTCTCCTTTCTTGTCTCTCCTGTCTCCTCTCTCCATGTCTGTCTGTCTCTTTCTTCCTCTCTCCTTCTGTCTCTCCTTCTCTGTTTCTTTCTCTCCTTTCTCCTTCTTTCTCTGTCTTCTTTTCTGTCCCTATCTCTTTCTGTCTCCTCTATCTCTCTCCTTGTCTCTATCCATCTATCTTTCTTCTTCTTCTGTCTCTTTCCTTCTGTCTCTCTCTATCTCTGTCTGTCTGTCTCTCTCTCTGCCTCTCTGTCTGTCTCTGTCTCTGTCTCTGTCTCTCTCTCTCTCTCACACACACACACACACACACACACACCCCTAAAGATCAAACCTTCAAATGAATGATACCCATGTCTACAGCAAGAAGCACCATGTGAACGCTACTGTCATTCTGTTAACTTTCTATGAAAGCCATGATTTATTTTCTGGTCCCACTTGTAAATTAGCTTGGGGTTATTTACACTTGCAGGATGGTGACTGTAGGTCACAGAAGTTCCTTGTCGGGGGAAAGACAGAAGGAATGAGCTCAGAGTGATGTTTCAGGCTCTTCTCCCTTGCTTGCTCAGCAGCAGCGGCAGCAATCATACTGTGGAAGATACATTAAGGGGGCGGTCCTCACCTGCCCATCCAATTTTCTGGACACCCTGAAGCTCAGGGCCCGGTAATGGCAGGTGTAGACGCAGCTACCCAATGTCCAAGATAAGAGGAAGGGGATGGCATAAAGGTGTAATTTCTAAAGCATTTGGCTTTGTTTTTAGATTTCCCTAGTTGAATTTTTGGTCCACTGGTTGGCAACAGCCCCCAATTCACTATCAAACTTTCATTGAAAAAAAGGGGACATAATTGCGGACTATAGTCTAATCACAACTAAGGACTGATATAAATTGCAAGTCACTCTTAGAAAGATAACAATAATAAATGTAGGAATTTGCTGATAGATCTCTCCTTAGTTCAAAACATTGGTTGTGACAAGGTTACGTTGTGGCTTAAGACTAATGACAGACACACTTAGTGAACCAATTTCCTGTCAATATGGTGCGGCTATTGGCAAATCTGTCAAATTAGGATCATTGGCTTCATTGAAGTTGTCAACTGAAATAATTTGTTTCCTTGAACTGAGTGAGGTCTCCTTACTTTATTACAGACATTATTGCCTGACACTCCTGGCTTTGAATTCTAATAACTCACATTTCTAAAGCACTTTAAAGTTTACAAAGCACTTTCCCCACAGTAACTCTGTACAACAAGTATTGTACTGTTATTTTATTGTATTATATTGTAATATTCTTCTATTATTGTATTAGTATTTTACAGATGAAAATGAGACTCAGAAAGGATACATGACTTACTCAGGGTTATATAGAAAATATCTGAACTGGAATTTGAACTCAGGTCTTTGGACTTTAAGTTTAGTATACTTTCCCATCAGCCAAGCTACTTCTTAAATCCTTGTCAGCCACATGCTAGTTTGAGGCAACTGAGGACATTTCATGTTGTTTTTCAATTGTAAGTTTCATTGTAATTGACCTTAAATCAAGACCTCTTGGGGTGCCGCCATTTTCTTACCATCATCAACAGCCAATGTGGGACCCTTTTTGTGCTCCCTCACAGGGTAATTATGAAGATCAAATAAGATAATGTACACATTAAGTGTTCTATGGATGGCAAATCAGGATCTAAATGTAAATTAAGGGTCACACTGTGGGCAAGTGGGAAGAACTTGGGCTGAGCATCAGAGTCCTTTGTTTCTAATTTTAGTTCTTTCATTATGACCTCAGACAATTCATTTAGAATCAGAAAGCACAGTGGAAAGAATGCTGGGTTTGGGGTCAGATGTGGGTTCAGATCCTGGGTCAGATGCCTACTAACCGTGATACCAGGAAAGTTACCTCATTCCCTGAGCCTGATAAACTGAGATAATAAGCCTTGAACTCCTTACCTTACCGTACCAGTTTATTGGGAGAAAAGTGCTTTGCAAACTTTAAGGTCCTAGAGAAATGATGATTACTGTTTAGTCCAATCTCTTCCTTTTATAGATGAGGAAACTGAGGTTCAGAGAAGTTAAATGATTTGCCTGAGGTCACAGACATAGCAAGTACGACGTCAGGACAGAAAAGCTAGTACTTCTATGATAAATAATAGCTAACAAAGATGCAAGGGGTCACGAAATTATTAAATGTTTGAAGTAGGACTCAAATCTGGTTTTTCTTACCTAGAAGCAGAAAAGATTTTTTGTAACGCCTAAATTAAATAATCAGATCTGAAGGAATAAAGCACTAATCGTATCTGATTCTTTGAATGCCATGAGTTTACAGGAGGCTTTACTGGAAATAGAGCTTAAGTAGTTTTCCTAAAATGCCAAAGAAACCAAGGAGGGCTGAGAACCTACACTTCCTATCCCATGGTCGTCTCTGACTTCATTGAATGATACCCCCCCACACCCCAACTACTACATCTGATTTTGTTTTTTTGCTCATGCTGGGTGACATGGCCAGTAAGCAGGGATCCTATGACTGGCACATCATCTCTGGAATGAATAGCAAGGGAAATGGGTTAGGAAAGTGCCTATTTACCATTATTTATGGAAATGATTTTACCTTTTCACTTAAATTTGTGGTGTAGAATAAAGTATTACTTCCTGGGATCAGAGGCAGCTTGACACCAAGAGGCAGATCCAGCAGTTGAGAGGCCCCTATTCCTGGAAACTGCATTTTGTGGGGGCTCTGTCAGAACAGAATTACACAGTTCTCATTAGTGGATACTTTGTAGAAGAAATGAAACACTTGGCACTTCAGTGGGCTCCCAGTTCTGAATGCATCATGATGTCAGTGTGCATACGTATGATTGAGTCTTAGGAAGGGAGCAAAGAGGGCATCAAGTGTAATCTCCATTCAGTGTAGGAATCCCTTGCCGGGTATGTGTCATCTTCATCACTTCTCCTTGGGTATCTCCAGCACCAGGAGGTTCACTACTTATGGGAGGCAGCCCATTTTAACTCCTCCTCATCACAAATTTTCAAGAGAGTATCACATGCAGCTGGGCTGGCCGGGGCAAGGGGTGCAGGCCCCTCAAGCCAAGGCCCTGGAAGTGGCTCATGAGATGAGGAGGGCATCCTAGCCTCAGACTGGAGCTGCATCTATCCCTGCTACACTTATGACAGGCCTCTA
This sequence comes from Phalanger gymnotis, assembly GCA_028646595.1. Classification (NCBI taxonomy): domain Eukaryota; kingdom Metazoa; phylum Chordata; class Mammalia; order Diprotodontia; family Phalangeridae; genus Phalanger; species Phalanger gymnotis. The sequence goes on along the minus strand of JAQQSZ010012629.1, from coordinate 4,697 downwards.
CAGTCAAACAATTCTAGAATGTTGCCGAATAACTAGAAATGTGGTCGCTTTAACTTAGCTATCTTAGGAGGAGTTTGGGGGCAAAGGGAGGTGTCATTTTCTCTGGTCTGCTTCTGTATATTTGGGCAGGGTCTGATTACTGGCCATGCAGTTCTGGTGACATCCCTAATGGAACATGTTCTTCTTCAGTCTTGTCCTGTGGGCCATAGTGGCCATGGGGTTTTCTTGGCAAAGATACTTCCTTCTCCAGTGGATTAAGACAAACAGGGGTTAAGTGACTTGCTCAGGGCCACACAGCTAGTAAGTGTCTGAAGCTGTATTTGAAATCAGGTTTTCCTGACTCCAGGCCCAGCAGTCTACCCACTGAGCCACCTACTTGCCTCCTATTGAACATGACACTGTTCTATAAAGGGAAGGAACAATGACACATATAGCCCACGGAGAATTATAATCTAAGATTGAAATACTGAGGTTTTGCTTGTTTTCTCTTTGGTGGCTATAATTTTGTTTCCCCTTTCTTTGTGGGTGTGAACATTTTGGTCCAACCCCTACCTGAGCAGCATCCTCAATCTGAGGCCATCCATGGCCATCGGTATTCATCTGGTTGAAGAGTTCTACTCAGGTGGGATTGCCTGGGGCAGGCCAGGTCAGGGCACTTGTGGACAACTCAACTTGTTCAGAAGTTTGAGTTTACAGAGAGTTGTAATCTGACTCTGCCACTTTTACCTATTTTTCCCAGTTCTGTCCTCTAGGGCCAAGTTATGCAGGACTAATCTCTTCTACAAGGCAGCCCAGCAGATATTTGACCACAGCAATCATCTCTGTTCCACTTAAGATTGTTTCCTTTCTCTAGGCTAAACACCCCCAGGTCCTTCAACCAACCTAGCCTTGTGTGGCAGGGTTTCCAGCCTAGTTTAAGCTACACTTATAGGATGGGTATCCTCTACCAGATTCCTGAAAATCTCTAGTAATGTGGGACCCACTAGTTCATTTTTAGACAGTTCTCATTGTATGCTACATTCCTTCTCCTCAGTAGGAGTTCCAGATTATGGGAATGTAGGAATTAGAATTGGAAAGGATTTGACAGATCATCTAGTCTATACCCTTCATTTTACATAAGAAGAGACAATTTAGGGGTATGTGGAGAAATTGAGGGCATACCTAGGACCAATGGGGAGAAGATTTCAACTCAGTGTAAGGGAAAAGTTCTTAACTATGAAAGCAGGCCCAAACTGGGCTGTATCAGGAGGGGGTGGGCTGCCTCTCACTGGAGGTCTTCTGGCAGAAGCAGAATGACAACTTGGACTGCTTCAGAGGGAATTCTTGCTCACTTATGGACTGGGCTAGATGTTCTTTGAATTCCCTTCCAGGTCTGAGATACTAAGGCTCAGAACGGTGAAGTGACTTGGGATCATAGTAGGACTTAGAACTTGAAAGTACTTCGGGGGGAGAAATTGAGGCCTAGGGAGGATAAGTAACTTGCCCAAGATCACACAGACGGGAAGCCTCAGTTGAGAGGATTTGTACCCTAGCCCTCTCCCTGCAGAGATCGATACATCACACTCCCAGGGACGTTAAAAAGGACATCAGAGGCAGTGGAGTTCAATCAGTCCCCCGATTTTACAGGTAAAGAAACTGAGGCCCAGGAATGGAAAACGACCTGTCATGATTACACAAGTACTAATTGGGAAGATTTGAACTCGTGTGCTCTGATTCCAGCTCCAAAGCTCTGTAGATGCTGTAGCACCACCAGGGTTGTAGATGATCCCGACCTTCTTCCAGTCTTCTCACCTTTTCCCTTCAGGCCATTTCCCATCACCCCTTTTTACTGGCTCACTCCCATCACCGAAATGGTTATGGAGCCCAGGGGGCTATGGGTGGGGACAGAGTGGGATTAAATGGGGCTGAGGTGCTGGCGATAGGGCTCCCTCCTTTGGACCAGGGCTGGGGACTCTCAGGATTTGAGTCAGAACAGTTTGGGTTTGGAGCAGTGCTTTCGGGGTTTGGGGGCCCCTCAGGCTTTGGGGCAGGCCTTCAAAGCTTGAGGCAAAGTCCTGGGGCCAGAGGCAGGGCCCTAGAGATGTGGGGTAGGGCCTGGCAGTTTGGGACTGGGCCTGGAGGAGAGCCCTCCCAATTTGCGGGATCCCCGGGGGCTTAAGGGAGGAGTCCTAGGGCCAGGGGCGGGACTCTAGGGCTTTTGAACAGTGCCTTTAGGGTCCTGGGACCAGGGCCCTAGAAGTTTGGGGGGGGGAACCCATAGGTTTTGGGGTAGACCTTCAGGATTTGGGGGTAGATTCTCAGGTTGGGGAGCCTGAGGTTGGGCTTTGGGGCAGAGCCTCCAGATTTGGGGTAGACCATTCAGGGTTTAGGGGCGGCTTCTCAGGAGGCGGAACCTCAAGTTTAGGGAGGACCCGCGGGGTTTGGGGGAGGACCCTGTAATATCAATTAAGTTGGGTGTCTTTGATTGAGCCTTACTAGGTGCTAAACCCCAGGCCCCAAACCCCTATTAGGTGCTAAGCCTATGTGGGTGTGAATTGGTAACTAAGGTGGGGCTCCAGGTGGGACCAATGAAGGGAGGTGCTAACTTCAGACCCAATAGTAAGAGTCTAAGTTCTGGTCGCTCAGATGACGGTTGATGACGTCTGAAACTGTATAAAAACAGAGAACGGAGTTATTTGCTCAAGGCTCTCACTCCTGGAGGTGCGAGACTCTAGGTAGCCACTGTAAGGGCCTTCCGGCTGAACTCAGATGTTGATGGTTATCTTGGTAACTATGAATTGTATTTGGTCTGTCATGTTTGTAATTTGTATTTGCTCTGAAGTTCAGGGTGCTGGCTTTTCCCCCTGAACTAAGTGAATGGTATTTGCATGCTGGATTAAAGTAAGCTTGTTAACCCCTGAAGTTTGCTTTCCTAAAAGGACCTGAGCTTGCAGTGTTCTGTGAGCTGGTTGTTGATTTTACATCCTCCCCCCCCCCACAGCAGCTGCTAGCCGGACTGCTGAAACAGACCCTTCTGGGTTTGGGGTTATCCTCTCAGCAGGCAGAACCTCAAACTTGGGGCGTCGTGGGGTTTGGGGGCGGAACTTTTGGGGTTCGGGGGCGGAGCCTCAAGGTTTGGGGAAGGCCCGCGGGGTTTGGGGCGGACCCTCAAGGGGCGGAGCCTCAAGGTGGGGGGGGCGAGGTTTGGGGCGGACCCTCAGATAGGGCTTTGGGGCAGAGCCTCACCTCGCCGCACTGCTCGCTGTCCGCCACCAAGTGGCTGGCGGCAGTCCTGGTGGCGGCGGCATCAGCAGCCTTGGAGCAGGCTCTCAGATAGAACTCCATGGCTCCCTAGGGCGAGATCTGGGGCGGGCGGAATGTCTCCGCCCCTGCCTCCGCCTCCGCCACTGCCTTTTCTGCCACTCCCCGAACTTCTTCTGCCTCCTAGTCCTCTTTCCTCCTTCGTCTTTGGCGCCCGGGTTCACTCTCTCTTCCTGCCGCACTCTCCCGACACTCCTCCCCCCTGGACCCCAAACAGACTTCGAAGCCCCCTCGCTTCCTTGACAACCATTCTTCTCCTTCTCTCTAGGGGGCGCCAGTTCCACGCACGCGTTGCCTAGCAGCGGGCACGTGGCCCCTCCCCTCACGTTCAATGGGGAGCGTCTACGAGGGGCACGTAGGTGTGTTGGGCAGGGGTGTTGAAGGGAAAGGAAGTCAGGCGCAGGGTTGGGGGGCGCGGGACGGGGCGGGGCCGCGGAACTTTAGGGTTGGGACTGGTGGGTGTCAGAAATTGGGAGGGGGTCTCTTAGGGGGACAGTGCAAAAACTCACATGCTTCTTCTAAGTAAGCCCCCCCCCCCTTCTGAAAAATATAAAACCAAAATAATCTACTGGGGGAGGGGGGCCTGACCAGTTTCTCTTACTTTCCAAAGGGCCAGAAGGTTTGGGTGGGGAAAAAGACCCAAACCTCCCAAACTAACCACTGCTCGTCTCCCTGATCCCAAGCGGGTACACACATTTAGACCAGAAATCGAGGGAAAGAGGGCACTGGGATGCTGGAAGTGGTTCACAGGCTCCTACATCTAGGGCTGCAAGAGAGGCTGCTCTCTGGATCAACCCTCTCATTGGACAGAAGAAAAGGTAAAAGCCAGGAAAGGAGGGCTTGGTGTGTTCTTGAAAACGCCATGGGCCTTAGGCTTTGGGCACTTTGGTGTTTTTTTCAAGGAACTGTGTTCAGCCGGGCTGATTTTGTTTACTTCTTTTGTGTGGATAAGCCTTTATTTATAAAATAGTCCTAACTTCTAAATGAGTGTCTGGTACTGTACTCCAAAGACATCATCCTGTTTAAGAAAGTTATTTATTCTTAGCTGTGTGACCCTGGGCAAGTCACTTTACCCTGTTTGCCTCAGTTTCCTCCTCTGTAAAATGAGCTGGAGAAGAAAATGGCAAACCAGGAGCTCTCAAGAAAACCCCAAAAGATGGCGGCTGGAAAGCAGGGACTTGCGTGAGCTCCTTGCCAGGTCCCTCCAAAAACCTATAAAAAATGGCTGAACAGAACTGCAGAACCCACAAAATAGCAGAGGGAAGCAGGGATCCAGCCCAGGACAGCCTGGATGGTCACTAGATGAGGTCTATCGCACATGGAGCGGAGGGTAGTGGAGCCCAGCACCAGCGGCGGCAGGACCAACCACACCAGGAGCTGGTCGGAACAAGCCCTAG
>JAQQSZ010012628.1:0-11963 GCA_028646595.1 Phalanger gymnotis | reverse complement strand
TTTTTCTAAGATGTTCGCCAATCATCTTTTTGATGATCCAATCCTAGGAATCAAATTCAAGCTCGTTGGACTAGAGTTTGCAGGCTATATACTCTTCCTCTTTTGAAGAGTTAGGAGAAGGGCTAAGTTGGTTTTTTTGGGTATAGAAGAGATGGTAAGTTCAAGTCAATAAATATTTATGTTGCCTACTACATGAAAGGAACTGACCTAACTACCAGGAAAGAAAAAACAAAAACCCCTACCTTCAAGGAATATAAGTTCTACTTCAAGGATCTATGTGCAAAAGATAAGAAGAAGCCAAAGTAAATTAGGGGAAAGGGCACTAAACAGAAGACTTCCCAATGTAATGTAAGGCTTCCTAAAGAAGGTGGCACATGAGCTGAACTTTGAAGAAAGTCAGGGATTTTTAAAAGTCTGTATGAGGAGAGAACAAATTCTATGCATCAGGGCCAGCTGTATGAATACACAGAGGTAAGAGATAATGCTCAGGTTCAGAAACAGACAGCAGTTCAGTGTGCATGGGACAGAGTTCATGAAAGAGAGCAGCATGACATAAAGCTGGAAAGGTTGGTAGGAGCCAGTCAGCGTAAGACTTTAAATGCCATATTTATGAGTTTGCATTTTATCCTAAAGGCAACGGGGAGTTCGGTTTTGACAGCACTTCTCCCACAGACTGCTCACCCCACCCCTCCACATCATCCTCACTCTCTCATTTATCTTTAGTCTCTGCCTGTCTAGTGGCTTCCCTACCGTCTACAAATACGTCCATGTCTCCCCCATTCTTACAAATGTTCACTTTATCTATCCATCCCCAATAAGACCTTATCTCTCCTGCCTTTTGTGGCTAAACTCCTTAGAAGGCCATCTTCCATTCCTCTCACTCTCTTCTTAACTCTCCCCAGTCTGGCTTTCAGACCTCATCATTCAATCTCTTGATTGCCAAATCCAATGGCCTTTTCTCAGTCCTCATCCTTCTTGACCCCTCTGCAGCCTTTGACATTGCTGATCTCCTTTTTCCCCTTGAATTTCTCTTCTCTCTAGGTTTCCCTGATGCTATGCTATCATAGTTTGCCTACAACCTGTCTAACCACTCGTCTGTCCCTCTGGCTAGATCTTTGTCCAGATTGTTCCTGCTAACCATAAGTATCCCCCAGACCTCTGTCCAGGACCCTCTTCTCTCCTCCTTCTAGCTTTCACTTGATGATTCTCTGATCTATTTATCCAGTCCTAACCTTTCTTCCTAACCTCCAATCTCACATCTCTGTCTATTGAACATCTCAAACTCCATGTCCAATAGACATCTAAACTTAATATCACCAAAACTGAACTTTCCTCCCAAACCTTCCTCCTTCCAAATTTCCCTGTTATTGTCTAGATCACCACGGTGTTTCTGGTCACCCAGGCTCAGATGTCATCCTCGACTCGTCACTCTCACTCCCCGTATCCAATCAATTGCCAAGTCCTGTCAATTTCAGCTCTATAACATTTCTTTCCTCTTACACTGCCATCACACTGCTGATAGTCCTAGTCACCTCACGCCTGGACTACTGCAGTAGCCTTCTGGTTAGTCTCTCAGCCTCAAGTCTCACCCTACTCCAATCTATTCTTCCTTCAACACTCAAATTAATCTTCCTAAAGTACAGGTCTGACCATGTCATCTCCCCACCTACTCAACAAAATCCAGTAGCTCCCTATCTCCACCAAGATCAAATAGAAAATCCTTTCAAAGGATTTCAAATGGCATTCAAAGTCCTTCACAACCTAGCTCCTTTCTACCTTTTCAGTCTTCTTTCCCTGTACACCTCCCTTCCCTACCACTCTGCATACTCTGCAGTCCAGTGACCCTGTTCTCCTTGTTCTTTCTCACACTAGCTACTCCATCTCCAAACTTACTTCATGTTCATTGGCTGCCCCCACCCATCATGCCTGGAATGCTCTCTCAGCTCATCCCCACCTCCTTACTTCCCTGGCTTCCTTCATGTCCTGGCTAAAATGTCATCTTCTATAAGAAGCCTACAGCAATCCCCCTTAATTCTAATGCTTTTCCTCTATTATCTCCAACTTAACATATATGTATGTGCATGTATGTATGTAGGTATGTTGTCTCTCTCATTAGACTGTGAGCTCCTTGAGAACAGGAACTATCTTCTGCCTTTCAGTGCCCGTGAACAGTTCCTGGCTCAGGAGTGAGGAACTTGTGGCCTCCAGGCCACATATGGCCCTCTAAGTCCTCAAGTGCAGCCCTTTGACTAAATCTAAACTTCACACAACAAATCCCTTTAATAAAAGGATTTTTTCTATAAAACTTGGACCCAGTCAAAAGGTCACACATGAAGACCTAGAAGACCACATATGGGCTTGAGGCCACAAGTTCCTCACCCCTGGCCCTGGCTCATAGTAGGAGCTTAATAAATGTTTACCAACTGACTCATAAGTTTGCATTCAGGATGATATTTCTAATAACCAGATGGAGTTGTGGGAATGGAGCTTGGGCTAGAGTTGGATTTACAGACTTTGGAATGATCTTCATAAAGATAATAATTTAAGAAATGGGAGCGGAAACTGCCAACAAAGACCACGAAGAAAGAGAAGACAGAAGAAAAGAGACTTAGAAGACAGCCACCGGCAAAGGAGCCAAAAAGAAGTGGCTCTGCCACAGTAGTCAAGGCAGCAGAGTATTCAGAACTAAAGAAAATGGTCAAAACTAGCAAGTATTACAGAAAGATCCCAAAGGAGAAAAGCAATCAGATGTTCAAGATGGCAGCATGAGATAAAGTTGGATTTATATACATCTATACAGATATGAACATAGACACACACCTTAAAGGAAATTCTATCTTGATACCCTTTAGCGCATACTAGAGTTCATCAGAATCAGTATCTGCTTCAGTCATCATCACAGAAGCTACCAATTTGGAAAAATTATTTCATTTTCTTCAACCAAAATTAACATAGTCTCTAACCTTTAAGTAGCCTTATTAAATGTCCTATGTGCAGTACTGGATGACTTGTCTTACACACCAAATGAGGGTGTTACATTTGCTGGTCTCTACAATCCTTTTCTTCTCTAAAGTTCTGTATTATTCCACATCACATTCACCAAGTATTCTTAGAGAGACAGTGTGTTGGAGCGTTCTGTCTCACAGTGGACAGACAGAGTGCAGGAATTAGGAAGGCCTGAGTTCAAATCCTACTGCTGATTCTTACTAGTTACGCAACCATGGGCAAATCCGTAATTTCTCTAGGCACATCTGTAGTATATAACTCCCAAAGTTGCTGTGAGGCTTAAATGAGATAACGTGTTCTTGCAGAGTAAAGCAAATACTTTTCTTATTTTTGTGCTTATATTCATGTTATATTGAAGTCTGCTGAAGTGAATTTAAAACAAATTTTAACTGAGTCTACTCTGGACACAACACTGAGCCGATTATCCTCATGCTAAGAGCCTCGGGTTTATGCCCTTAAGAAACCTAACCTGGAAGATGATCTTAGTCAGCACTTAGTAAGGAAGCACTAGGTAGCAATGATGTAAAGGCGCACCTGTGTGTACCTAAATATTGTTTGGCAACAGCAAAGAGAAAGTGTTTATGGAAACTACTAAAAGGAACCAAAGAAAAGGTTTAATGTAAACAAAGGCTTCAACTTAGGGTTTATATTTCAGTTGGCTTCTTAAGAGCAACTTTTGATAAACAATTAATAATGTTCAGAGCTACTAAGTTGGAAATGTGCTTTAAGAAGGTTACTTAGTCTACCTTCCTATTTTTAGACAAGGGGACAAATCAACAAAAAATAAGAGAATCTTAAATAATATCAAGGGAAGTTATACAGCCTGCCTTGGAAAACTATCCCATGGAATAACCTCTCAAACAAGCCAGATGTTTGTCAAAAAAAAAAAAAGGCCTTAACAGGATACATTATCTAATATGGTCTTAGAAAGCATGAGAAAACTGCTTTTGAAGAAGTCACAGATATACTTGAGGGCATTCCACCATGGATGTAAAGAATTGTTATCATGATAGAATGTTTAATTGCCTCCTTTCTGCCCAAATAAGTCAGAAATATTCTGCAAAAGCACAACAATTTTCTTTCACAGAAATTGGAATGTGACCCCTGGTATGTATGACGTTTGTGCATGCTAACATTCTGCAAATTTCAGCAAAATATGAATGGACATTAGTATGCTCAGTTAACAGATAATGTATTTCAAAGTACTGTTATGTCCCCAAAAAAGTGTGCAAAATTTAGAAGTGAAATCTCATTTCCATACTTTTACTGTAATTCCCATTCTGACCTGATGACAATAAGACCTAAAAGAGTTCCCAATAAAGGGGAAAAAGCAACCTACACATTTGCATGTATCTTTTAAACACATGATCCCCAAACAGGATGCCCTAGACCTACTGCAGAAGAGGAATAGTAACTTTAAACTCTAGGATTCCATTATTCTAAGGGACCAGGAACAGCTGAGTGTCTATCAGCTTATCACTACCTGTTATGGGTTAAAAAGCAACAATCTATGTGCATGCCCCACTCTACGTGAGAACACTGAGATACTTCAAGAAAGCACCAAACATCTTGATTCTCTTCACTCCTTACTCTCTGCCACATCCTCCACCGCCTCTTCAAAAGCCTTGGGCATTTTCATGGACCCTTTCCTCCTGCCCTCTCCTCACCCCACTTTTCTGGAACCATGAACCATAATAAAATCAACTCTACCATCACTACTGGACAGGTGTTTCAATCATTAAAGCAGGGATTCCTAACTTTTTTGTCATCCACAGACCTTTTGGCAGTCTGGTAAAGCCTATGAAACCTTTCTCAGAATATAATTTTTTAGCTTTACCTGAAGGAAACACTAAGTTTCAGATAAGTTTAGTGAAAATAAAGGTATATTTTTTCCATCCAAGTTTAAGGACCCCATATTAAGAACACCTGTATTGAAGAGAAGGCTGGCAAATGTGTGCAAAGGGAAGTAGTGACTAGAAAAAGTCAGCGTGGCTTCATCAAGAATAAATAATAATAGCAGCTAATACTTATATTATGTCTACTAGGGACCAGGCACTGTACTAAGCACTTTATCTCATTTTATCATCACAACAACCCTGGGAGATAGGTGCTATTATCCCCTTTTCACAGATGAGGAAACTGAGGCAAACAGCAGTTAAGCAACTTGCCCAGGGTCACAAGATTGGTAAATGTCTGAGGCCAGATTTGATCTAGGCTCTTCCTGATTCCAGGTCCAGTGCTCTATTCACTGCACCACCAACTCCTCTTGACATATCAGGCTGGGCCAACCTCATTTCCTTTTTTGACAGGATTATTAAACTAATAAAGAAGAAAAATACTGTAGATAGAGTTTAGTTAGATTTTAGCAAAGTTTTTGACAAAGTATTTCATACATTATTATTGTGGAGAAGATGGAGAGATGCAGACTAGACTACAATAAAATGTAATAGTAATTATATTATTATATATTATATATGTATTATAATATATATTATATGTGATATATATTATAATAATAATACAATTAGATGGACTCAGAGCTGGTTAGATGGCTAGACTCAAAAAGTAGCTATTGATGTGTTTGATACCAACATGGGAAGAGATCTCCGGGAGAGTATTCCAGAGATCAGAACTTGGCCCTGTGCTATTTACATTTATCAATGACTTGGATAATGGTTCATCAAACCTGCAGATGCCACAAAGCTAGGAGAAACAGCTAACACCACAGGTGACAGTCAGAATCTGAAAGTATCCTGTCAGACTAGAGCACTGGGCTGACTCTAGTAAGATGAAATTCAATAGAAGTGAATCTAAGTCTTGAAATTGGGTACAAAAAAAATTAATCTGACAAGTATGAGATGCAGGGGGCAGCAGCAGTTCTACAACAGACATGGAGGTTTTAGTTGACTACAAGCTCAGTATGAATCAGCAGTGAGATAGAATAGCCACAGAAGATGAGATCCTTGGCTGCATTAAGAAAGGCAGGGCTTCCAGAAATGAGGTCAGGAAAGGAAACAAGCATCTGTTAAGCACCTACTATTAGGCTAAGCCCTTAACAAATATTACCTCATTTGAGAATTTGACAACAACCCTGGGAGGTAGGCACTATTATTATCCCCATTTCAAGGATGAGGAAGCCAAGGCAGACGGAGCCTAAGTAACTTGCCAGGGGCAACACATCCAATAAGCATCTAAAGCAGGACTTAAACTCATGTCTTTCTGACTCCAGGCTTAAAGATCTTTCCTAGCTAGTCCCCCTGTACTCTGCCCTGTACCTCATCTGGAATATTGACTTCTAGGCACTAAAGTTTAAGAAAAGTATTTATAAACTAGAGAATGTCCAGAAAAGGCGACCAGGATAGTAAAAGGCCTTGAGCCCATGTCATATGAGCATTGGTTGAAAGAACTGGAGATGTTTCTCTGGGAGAGAAGACTGCAGGCAGCTATAACAATTCCTCAAGTATGTGAAGGCCTGTCACACGAAGGAGTGCAGGTATTTATTCTTTTTGGCCCCAGAGGGCCGAACCAGGAGCAAGTGGAAGTTGCAAAGAAGGAACTTGAGACTTCCTAATAAATCAAGCTGTCCCAAAGTGGAATGGGCTGCCTAGAGAGGCCCTCCTCAGAGGTCTTAAAGCAGAGGCTGGAAAAGACTCGTCCAGTGTTTCATAGTGAGGAGTATTCCTGTCGTGTGTGGGTTGGCTTTGAATGGCCTCTGAGTTATCACCTCCCAAATTCTGTGACCCCAATCACCGTCCATTAACTTTCTGGACCAAAGTGCCACCGACTCACCACCACTGCCCTCTGCATGTTGTGTCCCCCTTTAGAATGCAAACTCTTTGAGAGCAGGGGCTGTCTTTCTTTTCTATCCCCAGAACTTTAGTACAGTGCACATAGTAAGAGCTTAATAAATGCTTTTTCATTTATTCCTTATCTGCAAAATAGAGCTAATAACATCTGTAGTACTTATTTCCAGGATTCTTGAAGCTCAAATGAAATCATGTATTTAAAACATATTATAAATGCCAAGTACTACCCACTAACCACTGCTGCTGCTACTACTAATTATCAGTGTTGCTGCTATTTTCATGATAATTAGTTCCAAGACTTGGGGTTGTAATCTAGACTCCTGACTTCCAGTCCTGAGTCTCCAGCAATACAAGCTCCAGAAGTTGATGAAACATGAGACAGGCTCAGATGCTCCCTCAATAGCTTTGTTATTTCTCCTGACTCTCTTGACTGGCTCTCTGATCTCATTTAACATCAATACGCTGCTTAATAACCAGACTATTCCATCTTTTATGTATTTGGAACACCACCTGGAAAACTCAATAACTCTTAAACCTTACTACCCTAGCAATGATTATTTTTGTCAGGAACAAAGTGAAGAGTGGAAAGAGGACTGGACAAGAAGTCAGGAAAGACAAGGTCTGATACCATACCTGCCACCTACTAGCTGTGTGACCCTGGATGGGTCATTTGTCTCCCCTAAGTTTTCTGATCTTTTAAATGAGGAACGTTGACCTAGATGACCTACAAAATCTTTACAACTCTGAAATTTCCCTATCTTCCTTACTGCTTGTACCTTCCTTCTGCAGATTACCTCCAATTTATCCTGTACATACCTTGTTCGTACAGGGTTGCCTGCTTGTCATCTTAGATTGAACTCTTTTTGAGAGATGGGAAATGTTTTGGTGAACTGCTAAGTGGCACAGTAGACTGGAGGGGCCTAGAATCAGGATGAGGAGGGTTCAAATCCAGCCTCAGACCTAAGCTGTGTGACCTTGGGCAAGCCACTTAACCTCTGTTTGCCTCGGTTTTCTCAATTATAGGATAAGGCTAAAAGCATTTAGCTGCCAGAGCTGTTGGGATACAAGATAACATTTGTAAATTGTCTGGCACGTAATAGGCACTATATAACTATTTTTTTGTTTTTGTCTTTCTTTTTAATCCCACATCTCGACACTGGGCTGGCACGGGTTATTAAGTAGGGGCTTATTAAATCTTATAAAACAACGCTTATAAAGCCTTAAGCAACCCTGAACAAATATAAGCTACGAAACTGTTGCAACATCAGAAAAAGAAAGCCTCCTCAAATGTAACCTGTCTGGCCGTATGCTCAGACCTAAGGCTCTGCAAACAGAAAAAGGGGCCAAGGCCCCCTGGCCGGCCCAAGGGCGTGCACTTGGGGGAGGGGGAGGGAGAATGGGCAGCTGCACTTAGGTCAGTATGTAGGGCGGTGGCCCGGAGAGGGGCTGCGGCACAACTGCGGTGGGATGGGGAAATGGGGGAGGGGGGGGTAAGGGGCAGCCCAGGTCCCACTTCCGCCCGTTCCCTTTTTACAGCACTAGATGACCACTCAAACAGCCACTAGGAAGATGAATAAAAGGAAAAAGGGAATGCTTATGCCTACATAGCCATCTCCCGTCAGCTTCCCCCCACCTCGCCTCGCCCCGTCACGCCCGCTGGAGTTTGTAGTCCTCTGCTTTCAGGCCCCCCATCAAAAGAGCGCGAGACGGGAGAAAGACCGGACTACATTTCCCAGGATGCAGTGCGAGGCCCTCACGCTTCTCCCTCTCCCGCAAAGCCGAGCCCCGAACCCCGCAGCACCCTAGGACAGTGGCTAGGGGCCCGGGCCGGGGCGATGGTGAGGCATGGGAGGGGTCAACCTTCTCCTCCCCCCGCTCCACCCGCTTTCCCAGTAGTCCTCAAACTCCCCTAGTCTCTTTACCTAAACGTCGCGCCCCGGAGAACAGTATGTGCCGCGATGCGGGTGATGTGGGGGGCCGCAGGTCCGTACCAATGATTACGACGATTCCGTTAGTCCGTGAAGTGCGCGTATGGTTACCATGGCAACAGCGGGCCGGGCGTGGCGGTGGGCGGGGGTAGGGGGAGAGGACGGAGCGTGTGCTGAGTCTGATGAAGGGGCGGAGCTACGAGCTGCTCTGGGGAGGGGGAAAAGAGGGACAAGGGGGAGGGTAAAGAAAGGGGAGGAAGGGGGAAAGGAGATGGTAAAAGGGGGATGGGGGAAAGAGGAGACAAAGCGGGGGCAGGGGAAAAGGAGGAGAAAAAAAGGGCTTGGTGGCAAACTTCATCTTTTCATGCTGCTCGACCAAGCCCTGCCTCCATAACGCCCCATCCAAGCTGCAGGATTTGTTCCCCGTGCCCCCTAAAGGGATTGCTGTTTCTGCCCTGTCATGACACCTTGCTGTAGTGACTGGCAGGTTCTAGTCCTGGCTGCACCCTGCCAGCGCAACCAATACCTCTTGCTTATACAGGCGCACACAAAATAGAGGGAAGGTAATGAGGGAAAGAGGACTGGGGAGGAGAATGTAGCTGGGGAATCAGGAAAGGCATCATTTAGAAGGTGGCACGTGAGCTGAGTCTTGAAAGAAACCAGGGATCCCACGAATCAGAGGTGATGAAGGAGTGCATTTCCAGGAATGAAGAAGAGCCTTAATGAGGAGGGAGGAAGGGAGAGAATCTGGAACTCAAAGTTTTAAGAACAAATGTTAAAAGTTGTTTTTGCGTGTAACTGGAGGAAAATTAAATACTAAATAAGAATTTTTTTAAAAAACTAATTTAAAAAAAGAACAGCCATTGCAAAGCTATAGAGACTGAAAATGCGGTGCCCTACGTGAGGAGAAACGAAGAAAGCCTGATTGACTGGAGCATCCATTTTGTGAAAAGTAGTAGTAGTATGATAAGGCTGGAAAGGTATAGGGTTGTGAATGCCATAGAGAACTTTCAGATTTGATTCTGGTGGTAGTAGGTAACCACTGGAGTTCATCGAGTAGAGGTGGGAGTTGTGATTTAGGAAAATGGCTTTGGCAGCAGTTTGGATCTCTTTGGAGTAAGGAGAGGTTTGGAGCATGAGACCAATTAGAATGCTGTTTTAGTAGCGAAGACTAGAGATAATAAGGCCTTGAACTAGGTGTAGGTAGAGAAAAGGGGAGAGATGTGAGAAATATGGAAGAAGAAACAGAGATTTGACAGCTGATTGGATATAATAAGTAGCATTTATAAAGAACTTTTAAAAATACCTCATTTTTATCCTCATAACAAGCTTGGGAGGTAGGCGCAATTACGATCCCCTTTTTACAGATGAGAAAATTGAGGCACAAAGAACTTTAGTGACTTGCCCAGCATCATACAGCTAGTCAGTGTCTGAGGCAAGATCCTAACTCAGGTCCTCCTAACTGGACATCCAGTACTGCATGCACCGTGCTACCATGTGGAAGGGTGAGGAGGATTCTGGGATGACCTCAGAGTTGTAAAGCTGAGTGACTAGAACAGGGAAGTTGGGAGGGGGGGTGAGATAAAGGGAAGGGGAGATAGTAAGTTCTGTCCAGAACAACTTGAATCTTAGATACCTATGGAAAATCCGGTTCCAAATATCATAGAGGCAATTGGCGATGTGGGACTGGAGAGAACGCCTTCACTTTGCTTCTACTGCCCCGACCGATTTTTTTACCCCCAGGGAACAAGATACCCCTCCCAGGAAAAGCTCATCACTTTTAATCTCTTCTCCCAGCTGCTAACTCAGACCTTAATTGACTCCACCCTCACTCAACCTCCTCTCCATTCTAGAGGGTTGAAACCAGACTAGAGGCTGAACCAAACTTCTCCCAGTGCCTTTCTTTAGAGGGAAAGGACTGGACTCAGCTCACTCCACTTTTCATCTGCTGTTCTGCCTGGTTTCAACTCCACAAAACAAGATACCCTGAGGTATCTTGGTCACATGCACACCTTTCCTGCCCCCTTTTGTGTGTAGTCTCCCTTCCCCCTATTACACTGTAAGCTCCTTGAGGGCTATTTCAGCAATCTGGCTAGCAGCTGTTGTGGGAGTGAAAGACCAATACAAGCACAACAAGCACGCTGCCAGCACACTGCAAAAGCCCAGCTTCTTTTGATCTGCTTTACTAAGGAAAGCAACATTAAGGGGCTGACAAGTTTACTTTCATCAAACATACAAATATTGGTCCACTTGGTTCAGGGGAAAAAGCCAGCACCCTGAACTTCAGAGAAAATACAAACAAATTACAAACATCAACAGACAGGCCCAATACAATTCATAGTTACCAACATCTGAGTTCTGGCCCAGAGTCACGAGCGCGCACCACCACTGCTGTGGGTAAGAGCTCCAAAAAAGACAAAGCCAACCCCTGGTTTTATATCTTTTTAAGGGTCAAGGGTGAGTCACACATGGGACTCACCCATGTGACCTAGAATCATCACAAAGAGGAGACTTAAACCCACGTAGTCTAAAAGCCTCTGATGTCCCAAACATGTCACTCAAACTCATGTGTAAACTAGGCCCTCTCCTGAGGCAAGGAGGCCACCAAGGACTCCCAAATCTAATCAAGGAAACAAAGGCTGAACTCTTCAAGGGCACTTGGTTGAACTGAGTGCTAAGAGCCCATTTTGTTTACCAACACAAGGGCCAATACTGTCTTTTTATTAATTGTATCCCCAGCATAGGATAGTAGTGCCTGGCACATAGTAGGCACTTCCAGTTTGTTGGATTGGAGAATCTGGGGCCTACACATAGATATATGCATATGTGTGTGTGTGTGTGTGTGTATACACATGTGCATATAAACTTATTCGTATATATGCATATATATCTTATTTGGCTATGTATGCATATGGGAGTCATTTATGGAAAGATGATCATTGAACCCATGGGAGCTGTACCAGATAAATTAAAGAGAAGGAGGCTTAGAACCGAGCCTTTGAGTTTACTCATAGTTAGGGGACAGTAGTAGGAAGGCCGAATTTATGATCTCAAATATAATCATGTATATGTTTGAATGGTCCGAAATCGCAAGGTATGAGAGATTCTCTAAGGAGAAAACAACAAGAAATTTATTTAGGCCCCACCGCAGCAAAAACTTGAACCAGCCTCCCCATTCCAACATCTTGACAAAAAGACTCCAGGCCCAGAAAGCCCATTTCAC
>JAQQSZ010012627.1:0-11963 GCA_028646595.1 Phalanger gymnotis | reverse complement strand
CAGGTCAGTGGTTTTTCCAATGAGATATTTCACACCGTCTTCCATTTTTTCATTCCTTTGGTTCTGTTTGATAATATCTTGATTTCTCACCAAGTCGCTAGCTTCCACTTGCTCCAATCTAATTTTTAAGGTTGTATTTTCTTCAGTGGTCTTTTGGACCTCCTTTTCCATTTGGCTAATTCTGCTTTTCAAGGCAGTCTTCTCCTCATTGGCTTTTTGGAGCTCTTTTGACATTTGGGTTAGTCTATTCTTTAAGGTGTTATTTTCTTCAGTATCTTTTTGGGTCTTCTTTAGCAAATCATGTGTTGGCAGTCAAAATGGGATCTTAGCACTCCATTCAACCAATTGCCCTTGAAGAGTTTGGCCTTTGTTTCCTTGATTAGATTGGGAGTCCTTGGTGACCTCTTTGCCTCAGGGGAAGGTCTAGTTTACATGGGTTTGAGTAACATGTTCAGGACATCAGAGGCTTTTAGACCATGTGGATTTAAGTCACTTCTTTGTGATGATTTCAGGTCATGTGTGTGAGTCGCATGTGTGACTCACCCTTGACCCTGAAAAAGTCATAAAACCAGGGGTTGGCTTTCTCTTTTTTGGAGCTCTTACCCACAGCCTTGGTGGCGTGTGTGACTATGGGCCAGCCCTTGTTATGAGCTCCCGGGCTGAACTTAGATGTTAGCAACTATGAATTGTATTTGGTCTATCTGTCGATGTTTGTAATTTGTTTATATTTGCTCTGAAGTTCAGGGTGCTGGCATTTTCCCCTGAACTAAGTGAATAGTATTCGTATGCTGAATTAAAGTAAGCTGGTTAACCCCTTAACGTTGCTTTCCTTAGTAAAGCAGATCAAAAGAACCTATGCTGGCAGCGTTCTTGTTGTTGGGCTTGTGTTGGTTTTTCACCCCTCACAGCAGCTGCTAGCAGGATTGTTGAAACAAGTCATTGACTTGTTTTTCATGGTTTTCTTGCGTCACTCTCATTTCTCATACCAATTTTTCCTCTACTTCTCTTACTTGCTTTTCCAAATCCTTTTTGAGCTCTTCCATGGCCTCAGACCAATTCGTATTTTTCTTGGAGGCTTTTGATGTAGGCTCTTTGACTTTGTTGACTTCTTCTGGCTGTATATTTTGATCTTCTTTGTCACCAAAAAAAGATTCTAGAGTCTGAGTCTGAGTCTGAGTTTGATTCTGTGTCCTTTTTCATTGCCTGACCATGTTCCCAGCCAACTACTTGACCTTTGAGCTTTTTGTCAGGGTATGACTGCTTGTAGAGTAGAGAGTGCTTTGTCCCAAGCTTTAGGGGCTGCACTGCTTTTTTCAGAACTACTTCTACTCCACTGTTACCACAAGCTCTGCCACAGCAGCTGTCCTCTTCCAAGAACCACCAACTAGGACTGTGACCCAGGTCCAACCAGGGCAAAGCAAGCCCTGCACTCCCACTCTGGTCTGCCACTTGACTCCTCCTCTCACTGTGTGAGCCAGGGACTCTGAAAGCAGCTGAAACTGGAGTTTTGGAAGCAGCCACAGGAGCTTCCTTCTTCTGCTGCCACCACCCCCCACACCACCTCTGCCACCCCTAGGGTTGGGACCAGATTGCTTTCTAACCCAATCTAACAGTTTTCCCACTAACCTGCTCCACGGTCTTTGGTGTTAGTGAGTTGAGAAGTCTGGTAACTGCCGCAGCTCAATGATTCATGGACCTAAGGTCTGCTCAGGGCCAACTCCTGGTCTGGTCTGTCCCAGCATGGCCCATGCTGGCCTGCATTCTGCTCCCAGCACCATGCAATAGACCCTTCCCAGCAATCATCCAGGCCCTCCTGGGCTGGAGACCTGCTTCCATCTGCTATTTTGTGGGTTCCACAGCTCTAGAGTTTGTTCAGAGCCATTTTTACAGGTGTTTGGAGGGATTTGGGGAAGAGCTTAAACAAGTCCCTGCTTTCCAGCTCCCACCTTGGCTCCACCTCCCCATTCTCTATCCTTTATGTCAAACTTCTCATCCGAGTTACCCAGTATTAAGGACTGGTTTAATTTGGTTGGTTTCAGTCCATTCTTCTTGCAATTTTTCTTCCTATACAGTTCTTTGTACTAGCTCCAATATCTTTAGCTCATCTCCAAATCTCAATTGTCTTTATGGTGGCCTTTTTGTGACAGTCCTTTGACATAAGACAATCACTCTTAAGAGCTTATAGGTTCCCTTATTGCCCTTTACTTTCTAGGACTGGGCTGCCTAAGTCTCACTCTCCACCCCCTCCCAGTAGGTGTAACTGTCAAAGCCCTTGTCTGGGGACTCAGTTTATACCTCCGGAAAGGCCCATTGACCATCCAGAGACGTCAGGAAAAACAAACCCTTTAATGAGTTTGGATATGGTAAAAAGGGGGACCAGCTCAATGCTCAAATTTTATTAGCAAATGATAAGGAAGAGTATGGGGGGAAGAGAGAAGAAGAAGAGAAAGGGACTCAACACACAACTCAGACATATACATACTAATGTAGAGTAAAGCTCACATAAAGGTGGTGCTGCATTGGGGAGCACAGAGACATGGGTCCATTAGCTGAGAAGGCTTGTTCCCATGGGAGTGTTCCTGGGGAGAGGTGACATGCTTCAAAGTGTCCTTCTGAGAGTGGGATACTTAAACCCTGATTTTGGTGGCCTCCTAGGGCTGGCCAATTTGCATGTCAAAGTTCAAGGTCCATAGGGGACTTGTAGTGGGGTACACATGCTGTTTTTAAAGCAGAAAAATGGGAATCCAGGGGAGAATTTTAAGTGTTTTTATATATTAAAGGCACTATAGTGTAGTGGACATTGCTGGACTTGGTGTCAAGAAGTCCTAGGAGCTAATCTCACCTCTGATACTGACTCCCTCAATGGCCACCGGCAAGTCATGGGATGCTTCTGAGTTTTAGTGTGCCAGAGGGCTGATCTCCTCTCTGCTACTTGAAAATCATTCTAGCCAATTTGTAGGCACAACTTGGAATTCAGGAGATGCTTTTCTTTCCTTTATGAAGCATCATCACTAGGCAATCCCTATGCTTCCTAGCTTTATCATTTTAAGCCTCTCTACCCCTCTGCAGGGTCTGTTTTGCTCCCTGAGGAGCTCAGTATTTAGATGAACACTTCCATGGCCCCTTTTTGTATAAGGAAAAAAAAATCACTCAGGAAGAGAATTACTTTGTTGTTTTGTACCTGTCCCTTCTGGTTTTCTTTCATAAGGGCAGGCCTACGTATGTTTACTTAGTGGCATGAATATCATTAATTTGCAGTTGATAAATACATCTTCTCCTTTCAGCACTTGGGCATTTTGTCAAAATAAACATAACTGCTAGACTGTGAGATATCAGAGGTTTGAATATTAAGGCTGGGAAAGAGGGTTTAGATTACCCAGTTTGCTGCCCTGTACTGAGATAGATGCTCCAGTATCCCAAACCCTTTAAGGTTTTCTCTCATTGGATTGGCATCACAGAAAACTTCTGAATGGCATATTTTGAAGAATTTGTGCCTAAGTACACGTGTATCAAATTCAAGCTCATTTGTCATAAGTAAATTGCATTTAGAGGATTTGAAGTAGGGTTTCTCCCCCTTGTGATTATGTATTCTGGGCAAGAAAGGAAAGATGTTTCTAGGTCACTGAAAGAAGGAACAGTGACTAATTTCATTCTGTTAATCACAGAGTAGATAGGAATGTTTGCCCTGCAGTGGGTCTTTCAGTCACACTGATACACAGAAAATTCCTATGGACTGCCTTGGGCAAAATTGGAACATAGAGAAAGAGTGATCTTGGGGTACTCTGTTGGTAGCACTCTTGTATTTTTACTCTACTTGAGCAGGGCTTTTCAGATGTCCCCACTCCCTGATGCCTGTAGGTGCCTTCACCCACTCGCACCATCACTACCACCCACATATATACATAAACACACCATGATACCCCACCCAGACCTGACCTCCCTGATAGTGCTCCTGGTACCAGGACTTCACTCACCAAAATTTACCTGTCCTCTGCCTCATTTCCTCAGGCTCACCTTTCTGTTCCTCAAGAAGACAAAGAAGTGATTTGGTCAACTGTCTCATGTTATAGTCATAATGGACATTAAGGGGTTAATGGGTAACTCGGGTAAAAAGAAAAGGTCTTTCTGGATGCTATGCTTCATCTGAAGAATGATGGTGGAAATTCTGGGTACCATAGTAGGATGGCAGGGGAAATAGTATTTTGATAGCAGACCTTTTAGGCCTCTGCAAGCTGTGATAATCACCATTCTATTCAGGGAGGCAGCATGCTATAGCACAGAGAGTTAGGGCTTTCGAATCAGAGGACTTTGATTCAAAATCCTACTGTACTGAATGCCTGTGTCACCTTGGGCAAGTCATTTAACTATCTCTGGATCTTAGTTTCATTATCATTAAAATGAAACGTTGAACTAGATAGTTTTGGAATCTGTGATCCTACGTACAAGGGGCTATGCTAGATGACATGAAATGACATATGTTATAGTCCCTGCTGTCAAGCAATCTTGGGAGAGAGGACGAGTACACCAATAATGAATATAAGAGAATGTGAGATAAACGTGAAGGAGAAATTGAGGTAGAATGTTACAAGGCATAAGACAAGAGGTTACTTTCAGCTGAGGGTATAAAGGAGGGAAAGGTCAAGATTGCTTCTTGGGGAAGGTGGCCTTTTAGATTGCTCTTGGAGATGGTTAGCGGCTTCAACAATGGAGCTGGGACAAAGCCTACTCCAGGCAGGGGAAGGGAGCAGTTTTATCAAAAGAATATAGATGACTCACTGATGGACAAAACTAAGGAATGGAGAATAGTCTCCTTTGGCTGAAATATAGAATATATGAAAGGCAATAGCATGAAGAAAGGTTGGCCAGGTACATTGGAGACATATTGCAAAAAGCCTTCAGCTTGAAAGTCAGAAGGTAATATGGCATTAGATGGACAATGGCAAGTTGCTGAATGTTTTGGGGAGGAGAATGAATGTGATCGCACAGAGGAAGTAGAAGGTGGTGCCTGATTTGAGGGGAAGGGTGATAGGGACTCAAACAGAAGGAAAAGGTGAAAGGCACACAGAGAGGGAAGAGAAGTCATAGAATTAGAGCTGAGGGAAGGGAAGAAGGGGAGGAAGAAATATAGAAGAAAGGCTGGAGAAGAATAAGCTGGTAAGTCATAGTTAAAAAACAAAAAGTTGATAAGACAGAGAGTTTCTAAGAGAAGAGAAAAGAAGTTGGGTGTGGCCACCAAGGTGCTAATGAGATGAACAAATCCAGAATGGAAGACTTTCTCACAAGGAGTTTTGCAGAAGGGGTACTAGCATGAACTGCAGGGACTGATGACCTTGCTTCCAGCAAGTCTGATGAGTAAGGTAAATTTCAACTCATCCTATATAGTGTGTATTTTCCCAGAGCCAAGTGACTGCTGTGTATGTAAAAAGTACTGGGTACTCTCCTCTCTACAAGGGAAGCTGTTTCCCCACTTTTAATGTTATCAAGGAGAATAAAGTGTTTCTTAAAGAAAGAAAATGTGTCCCAGTGTGAAAATATTGAAGAGGGAAGGGGACAAGCATTAACTAATAACTCTGTGCCAGGCACTGTACTAAGTGCTTCACTAATATATCATTTGATCCTTATGACACCTGTGAGCCAGGTGCTCTGGCCCTCATTTTACAGGCAAGGAAATGGAGAGCTAAAAAGGTTAATTGATTTGCTACTTTCACAGAGTGACTTATTGTTTCAGGTTGATTTTGAACTCAGATCTTTTGACTTTGGGCCAGTGCTCCATCTGCTGTGCCAATTAGCTGCTTTTTTTTCTGAAGAAGTGTAATCCTGACTAGTGTTAGGATGTTGGATGATGGAAGAATGCCACAGAGAGGACCTAGAGAGGAAAAAAGAACAATGAAAACTTGAGCCTATGAAAGAAGTATGAAGCTATTCCCCAAGGAGAGGGAGCAGCTGCTTGACCTCTAAAGAATGATGATTTAGACCTACAGTTGCTAACAGAGGCAAAAGAAGGAGAGACCACTGGTGATGGTTGGCATTTTTCCCAATGAAGAACATTGGGCAGCTATCTGTCAAGCAATAAACAACAATAAAGAGGCATACTTTCTTCCTGGGGCATGTATCCAAGATACAATAGGAGACTATATAAAGACTTAACAAGACAAATGACAGCTAACCATCTCTGGAAATTCCCATGAGCTCAAGTAATATTGCCTAGAAATGTACAAAGCATTACTAAAGGTTACTAAGACTTGGGCAAGAAATTGAAGCCATTAGGGCCATGGATGGAGTCATCCATCATGGCTGCTTATTAAACACAGTGAATTCAGAAGGGAAGGACAGATTTGATTAAATAAATGGTGCCTGAAAATGATATTTGAATTTTGGAGCCACAGCTTAAAATAAGGATAGACTGCAAAAATATGTATTTGCCTGGTGTAGTAGGAACAATAGCCTAAACAGGGGTAGAGAACCTGTGGCCTTGAGGCCACATGTGGCCTTCTAGGTCCTCAAGCTTGGCCCTTCGACTGAATCCAAACTTAGAGTTCTGTCAAGTTTGGATTCAGTCAAAGGGCTGAAGTTCCCCACCCCTCCTAACCTCTCTCTGCCTGCTTCCTCCCCACCCATGCAAGTTAGACTAGAGTTTCCTAAAGATAAAATTTAGACATTCCTTGAGCTTTGGTTGGCTCAGGCATCTACAAGCTCAATCTGTAGATGTCACTTCCTGATTGCCTGAGTACAAAGCAGCCATGAGGAGATCCAGGGATGGTCTGATACTTGGCTAGTGGATCACAATGGGTAACTCAGGCAAGGAAGTTTCATTCAACTAAATCAATTCAGGGTACCCTCAGTTCCTATTCTTGCTGAATATCATTCTTCTGTTATGGCTAAGTATATGTCTTTTTTGTCAAGTGTCGAATAACAAGTGTCTCATTTTGTTCTAAAATTAAACCTCAGCTTCCTGAGAATTAGTATGAGTCAGGACCAGCCCAGACACCTGAAGTTCTGAAAATATGATCAAAAGGGATTTCAATGGAAAAGGAAGATGGAGGGAACTCACTGCTTCTATGTAGCCATGACAATATATGCCATACAGGGTAGCTACAATGTTGAAAGAAAAGCACAAGTCACACTCAGAAGTTCAAAGAAGACACAAATCCAATAATGTAATAATAAAATCCCACTGCCTAAATACATAGAATCTGGGTAATGAGCAAAATGAATGAATGATCCTGGCACAAGAAGGCTAATTGAGCCCAGATCCTCAGTGTTAAGCACAGTGCCTGACTCATGGTAAATGTTTTTTGACTTGTTTACCCATAACCATCCCAGAAACTTGACAGGATGAAGCCATGATGCTAACATGGCTCTAGAAGTGAGGGAATTGAGGGAATTAGAATACCAAGTGGTAGAGGGAACTGATTGAACTGAAGTGAATCACAACAGAAATATATATGCATACATTTTATCCAAAAGGAACAGAATATGTAAATGGGAGAACCAGGTCAATAGCATTATAAATTAAGAATCTATCAAGAAATAGTATACATACACACACACACACATATTCTCTGAAACCACCTGCTACATCTTTGAATATATGATAAAGAAAAAAAACCATAACTAATCTAGAATATCTTCCTATTGCATATTATTCTAGGATCTATAACTATGATCCTATGAAAAGGAAGAGATGAAAAATCTCACTAGAGTACTATGAGAGAAAGGCAGCACAACAATAAAGTCTAAGAGTCCAAATTGGAGAGGGATGGTGAAGCCCTCCAGATTCCTCTCTTTTGTGGATAATTTTATGGTGGTTGAAGAACAGACCAGAGCACTAGAGAGGCTCCTAAATGAGACCACTAAAAATTCAGCCTAACTCTCCTTATAGGTAAAATCAGGTAGATAAAGAATACCTATTGCCCAGATGTTGATAAGTAGTTGAATGGAGAATCTATAGAGGTGGTCCATGAGGCTATCTCTGGGACAGACATTGAGCATGAACAATAAGCTGGCCCAGAACTGATGTGGAGGGGGAAAAGGGGGACTAGATTGCCTTTAGAATATTTTAATGGCCACAAGTTGCTAACTGAAAGAAAAACTTTTTAACACCAATATTCTCCTGATGATATTGTATGGTACTGAGTCATGAAACACCACTGTCTTTAAAGAAGTGAAGTGTAGAATCACACAAGAGGCAAACAAGTAAAGGTCAAAAAGCAGGAGAAAAATTATAGATCTTTAATAAATCAGATTGTATTTTCTTCAGATTTCTAAAATGTCAAGAACAAGAAAAGGTTATAAAGCTCATAATGGGATAAGTCAGTCAGATCTCTGTCTAGTTTCTTTATATTAAGCGCGAGATGCCTATTTGACATTTCACTGATGTCAGGCCCATCCGTAGGCTAAAGTCACTGGAATGATTCCCTAAAAAATCATTTACATGAGCAAGGAGAAAGGTCCTTCAAAGACTATGTATCAGATACAATGCCACCTCGTGTGGTACCCACATTCACTTCTCTCTCTCTCTCTCTCTCTCTCTCTCTCTCTCTCTCTCTCTCTCTCTCTCTGTTGTCTCACCTCAATCTACATTTACACTGACAATTCTTCAGGGGTTACTGGGGAAGGGTATCAAGACTACCATACTACTTCAAGTCAATTTTCAGGGTCTTAAGGGTAACTCTGGGTATGGGGAAAAGACTTAAATTATAGTTTTTGAGCCCCCACCAGTGTACTTCCCACTTATACAAACAATGATACTGTTAACTTTTAAGCTTCAAACATGTTCTAAAAGAAAAGACATAAGCAAGAATATCATAGCATTTATTAAAAAAGGCTAAAAACAAGAATAATAAAAGGTATTATACACCTACAAATCTGGGTCTTATTCTCCCACCAATGTACATAGTATCTATTGTGTGTGTGTGTGTGTGTGTGTGCGCGCGCGCGCGTGTGCATGTGAATGGGCACAAACTTACAAAAATGTAGCAGTGAGGCACATGTGTAGGGAAAGCCATGTCCCTGAAAAAGAAACTCATGACTCTGTATTGCAGTTGGTGTCTCAATATTGGTGGTCTCTTTAGGAAACAGTCTTCACCACTCATCACCTGGTGGGTAAGATGTCTCATCTCCTGAACTCCCTGGTCTTTTGCTGAGCAAAGCTACTTCTTTGCTACTTTTACTCTGAAGTAGGATTAAGCTCTTCTAGTTCATCAAAAACCTTAAGCCATATGAAGAGTTGCTTTGGTCTATTCCTTTGGCTAGGCACTAAAGTATTGTGACAATTTTTAAATGAAAAGTAGTTCCCTTTAATCCTAAGATCTGCAAAACTACTCAGATGTTGCTCTCTATAATCTTTGAAGGGCTTTCTCTTCTTGAGACACAGAGGGCAATAAAGGGCAAAATAGGTAAAACCTTTGAGGAGTTTCCCCTCTTTTGTGTTGTAGATAACTAGAGAGCAAAGCAGTCTTTCCTCCAGTCAGTTTTTTACCCACAGCAGATGATTCTCCTTTCTCCCAATCAGCTCTTTCAAATAATGGAGATTTCCTTCAAATAGTGTTTCATATTTTTTCTTCTGATAGCTTGGCTTCTGGGATCAGCTTCTCTTGGTTTTTCTGATCTCTTTTCTGTAGTCAGCTTCAGTCATGGAATCTTGATCTGGTTTCTGATGTCTGGCACCTAATGCCTCAAATCAGGTCTTTTTCATGCTTTCTTGGGTTAAGAAATGCAAAAATATATAATTATCCAATAGTTGCCAAAAAATTCTAATAATCAGAATCAACCTCAAAACCCCACGAAACAATCACAGATAAATTAACTGTTGGGAAACAAGACATATCACCTATCTTTTTCTTTAGTGAGCCCTTTTCCTCTGAGGGAGTGCTTTCTCTTGGGTCATCTCAGAATTGTCTGTGTATCTCCCAAGAACTTTTCTCTTAAAAGCCATTTTTCTTACTATTTCACACACAAATGTCTTTTTTTTCCTTCACCACATTCAATTAAAATAAAACCATTCAAATAAGCAACTAGCACCATTTTAAACTTGCACCCCCAGTACCTAGCAAACCCAGTGCCTGGCAATAGTAGGAGCTTAAAAATACTTGACGAATTGACTTAAGGCAATGCCCCCAAATACCAAACAACAACAAATAATATCTTCAGGGGAACATTAACAATATCATTTAAAAAGTAATATGCTTGCCTAATAGTCATTTACTTGGCCATACATTTACCTCACTGATGAATATCACACTGGAGCCAATAACAGTAATTAACTCTCCCACAAGTCCCAAGAAATCATTTTTTCATAGCCTGTGATGCTTTAAAGAACATACATTTAAATGTTTTTATTCATTTTTTCTATTATTAGCATGAAAATGTTATACTGAAGAGATAACACCCTTAGGTGGAGATTTATTCCCAAAGACTCACTATATTATTCAAATCCAATATAAGTGCACTTTTAAAAATTGAAATTAAAGAAGCAGGGACTCATTTCACTTTAGGGCTTTGCTACTCATTAATTCCAAGAAGACTTAAGGGTCATATTTTTCCTCCATAAAGTTGAAGAACAAACCTCTCTTGTAAAACTCAGCCCAGAGCTAGAACCCAGTGGGTTAAATTCTTTCCAATCCCAAACAATCCAATAAATACTTATTAAGCACCAAATATGTGCAAGATACTAAAGATGCAAAAACAAAATTAAAAGTGGCTATTCTCAAGGAGTTTGCATGCTACTGGGGGGATACAACTTGTGTATGGTCACAAATTCATACCACATTAAATAGCTCTATCTCAAAAGATTTGGTTTTCCTACAACCTGAAAACTGCATCACTCTCACAAAATAACTCTTTAAGCATATTAAAATAGTATCTACAAATGCAATCATACAATCAATTAAAATTTTCTGGGTCTCAAGGGAGAAACAGCATATATGATATAATAGAAATAACATTCTCCTGGGAATCAGAAGACCTGAATGATTACCGACTCACCAGTCATTGACTAGCCAGGTGACCTTAGACAAGTCACTTAGCAATTCAGGTGTGACTGTTAGTCATAGCTTAGACCAGATGATTCTCAAGGTGCCTCCACAGCTCTAGCATTCTATGGTTTTTTTTTGGTTTTTTTTATGACTGAAATTTACATGCAATAGCAATTGGAGAGCATCTTTGTATATCTATGGTATGTCAATTTTATTATCATCCTATTGCTTACCTGTATATCAGGATTGTGACACCTCACATCATCGATTTTATGGGCTAATCTAAAAAATTCAAGGTAAGTATCACAACATAGTATAGAGAATGGCATCATTTGACCGGGAAAGTGCTTGCCCAAAGGTCTTCTATGTCTCCTTCAAAAGTTCCTTAACTGAAATGACATAAGTAGTTGAATCTAGTAAACAATCATCCAAAGGGTCATCTACAGAAGGAACTGCTGAGGGCTTCTATAATGTTGGATCTCCTCCCATATACACAGAACCACTTTTCCTGAATGACTTCTTCCCACAACACCGCTAAGCTCCCAGGCTCTTTACATTCACGCATACAGGTGGAACTAACTCACATTCATATTAATGCTCTCTATTTGCTTTTTTAATGCTGGTTTCCATGTTGCCTCCCTGGCAACTCCAATAAACTCACAGTTCTCTGACTCCAGTTCTGACTTGTATACCGAGGTCTAGTTTCTAGGGCAACAACTTCTGACGCTATTGATGTTGCCCAGGATATAGTTAGTAATTGTACCAAGCTGTGTACTCTCAACAGTTGTTCACCTTTGACAAGCCTTCTTCCACCTTGACAGTGCATTTCACACAATCACAGAACCTGAGTTAGAAAAGACCTCAGCGGCAATCTAATCAAACCCCCACATCAAAGAATTCCCACTGCAACATACCCATGTGTGGTCTGCCAGCTTCTCTTTGAAGATGTCCTATGGTCTTTCTTCCATAACCTATACCTGGAATGCC
>JAQQSZ010012626.1:0-11963 GCA_028646595.1 Phalanger gymnotis | reverse complement strand
AGGGTCAAGGGAGAAAATTCAATAAAGGGGGATAGGTTAGGAAGAAGCAAAATATAGTTAGTCTTTCACAACATGAGTATTGTGGAAGGGTTATACATAATGATATGCATGTTGAATTGCTTGACTTCTTAGGGAGGGTGGGTGGGAAGGGAAGAGGGGAGAGAATTTGGAATTCAAGGTTTTAAAAAAATAGATGTTCAAAAGTAAAAATTTTTTTTTTTTCTCATGCCACTAGAAAATAAGAGGCACAGGCAATGGGGCATAGAGATTTATCTTGCCCTACAAGAAAGTAAGGGAAAGGGAGATGGAAGGGGAATGGAGGGACGGAGGGGAGGGCAGACTGGGGAACAGGGCAACCAGAGTGTACGCCATCTTGGAGTGGGGGGGTGGAAATGGGGAGAAAATCTGCAATTCAAACGCATGTGAAAATCAATGCTGAAAACTAAACATATTAAAAATAAATTTAAAAAAATAACAATTTTGCTTTGCATTTGATGAGTCAGCTGATTCTTGCAATTTTGAAATATTAATGGCATTTTTAAGATACCTAGATGATGATGAAATGGATAAGGACATGTATCATATCAGTCAGCAGGATGTACAAATTTGGAAGACATTTTTAATCCAATTAGTTCACACTTTAAGGGAAAACAAATCAATCAGTCCTCTTGTGTAATTTGATGGGATGGAGAAAAATTAATGCTTGGACAACCTTTGGACATTTTAAAAATAAAAATTAGCAACAATAGAGTCTGGACATTCTATAACATAAACAGACAGTTTTGGCATCATAAAGAATGCCATAAAAACTTAAAAGTGAGTTAGATGATGTAGTCAGAATAATTAATCAAAAATTCAAACTCCACAGAGATTTCGTTTTTTTTTTTTACCATTTTATGCAGTGAGAAATGAGCAGCAAGCATATTATACTTCTAAGATTCACAAATTTTAGGTGACTTTTCCATGACCGAGTTATTGACCATCTATTTGAATTAAGCAAAGAGTCTGTTGTCTTCACTGAAAATCCTTCCCACTAGAGAGAGTGTGGCATGGCTGCTATGATTAGTTGACCTAGCAGACATCTTTTTTTTTAAATAATTAAGGAACTCATCACTTTATTACAATGTACAAACATATTCAGTACTAAACGGAAAGTAAAAAGTATGATCAAGAAATTAAAAATTTGAAACCACACAACTGAGAGTGCTTTTGTATATTACATAACATCTTATAACAAAATTAACTATTTTCAGATCAGGCTATTAAGAAGTATATCAGTGGTCATCTGATATTTTTAGAATTTACTTTCAATGAATATTTCCAATAAATTATATAAAGTTGACAACCCCATTGATACATCTTTTATGTCTCTGACTAATTAATTGATAGTGGATGTAAAACAAAATTTAATTGACAGATCAAAGACTTTAGTCTATGAACATCATTCAAAAATGACAGTCATCAATTTTTGGCTAAAGATGAAAAATGAATTAACATCTCTTAGCAAGAAAAATTGGTAAAATTTCCTACTACATATTTGTGTGATTGAGTATTTTTACTTTGTTCTTGTTTTAAATCAGAATTCAATTCAGGACCAAATTTAAGACCGTCTTTGTCTAGTACTGAGGCAAATATTGTAAAACTTTCTTTCAATAAAAAGTCTGATAAATAAATTAAGTTTAAATATGGTTATCATTGTGTTAAGCATCTTCCATGTTGTAACTTATTTCAATAAAATATTTATATTCAATACATTTATAATATAAAGAAATTTAATATGAACTCTTGCAAGCAATAAATAATAAGCATATGAGGTCCTGCCAGATGGCTCTTTTAATTATTACAGAATTATCCCACATAAAATATTCACAATTATTTCGTAATGAATATTTTATTTTGAGATGTCATGAGTAAAAGTAAAACAACTTTTCTACTTTATGGTTATATAAAATAAATTTAAATTTAGAACTTTTTAGGGAAAAAGTTATTATAGATGAAATAGGCACTTAATAAATCTAAAAGAATTAGGGGCAGCTAGCTGGTACAGTGAGTAGAACATCGGCCCTGGAGTCAGGAGGACCTGAGTTCAAATCGGGCCTCAGACACTTGACACACTTACTAGCTGTGTGACCTTGGTCAAGTCATTTAACCCCAATTGCCCTGCCGTCTCCCCTCTAAAAATAAACAAACAAACAAAAATAAATCTAAAATAATATTATTTGTAGTATATTAAGTTATCATGGGCCAGAGTCAGAACAATTTTTTTTGTCTTTGTTATAAAGGATTTGTAGAACAAAAAACATTGAGAAACATTACCATATAACAAAAATTTTTCTAAAGACAAAAAGAAGAAAAAGCATCATAACTCACCATTGAACACTGAAAAAAATCAGAAACTATGAATAATATATACCTCTTGTGGACCTACCATCTTTATAAAGTGACAGGGTTTGGTATCTTTCCAAATCTCTTTTTGATCCATGTTTATTCTTTATAATTTTGGAACATTCACTTTTGATATTTTTAGTGGTTGTTCTTTCTATTTACATTGCTATAGTCATTGTATATATTGTTTTCTTGGTTCTTCTTAACTCTGCTTTATTTCATATAGATTTTCACACTTTTCCCTATTTTCATTATTTATCATTTCTTGCAACATAGTAGCATTCCACTATATTCATAGAAATAATTTGTTTAGTCATTTCCCCCATTTGATGGGCATCTACTTTGTTTCTAATTCTTTGTTATCACAAAAAGTGCTGCTATAGCTATTTTTTTGTTCTTATCAATAACTTCCTTGGAGTACGTCTATTAAGGGAATCCATAGGCATGAGTATAGGTATGGAAAGGTATGAAATTTTAGTCACTTTGCATAATCTAAATTGCTTTTCAACACAGTTGTACTAATATACAGCTCCACTTATGATTCACTACTGCATGTCTTTTCCCATGACTCCTCTAACATTGACTATTTCTATTTTTATTATTTTTGCCAGGTTATTTTGATTTGTATTTTCTTATTATTAGTGATTTGGAGAATTCTTTTATGTAGTTTTTAATAGTTTGGAAATCTTTTTGTGGGAACTATTTGTCCATATCTTTTGATAACATCTATTACGAAATAGTTTTGCACTGTGACTATGGTCTATGTAATGACTACACTAACCTGTTAGACGTGTTGCACCTTCCTTTCTTTACAGGGAAGCAGGACAGTGGGATTATGCAACAACCAGCCAATCAGAAAGACTTCTGAGGATCAGAACTGCTTGACATAACAGTGATCCTCTTTGAGTGAACTCTAGCTGAATTTGGAGATGCCTACAGCTGCCAGAAATCACAGGTCCAGCCTTGACCAGCTCAGAAACAGCCTTGAGTAGTAGCTACAGACTTGAGACCTTGCTCAGACTTTCTGAACATCCTGCTCCCTGGCTTATTGTGTCTACAGATGTGTTGTCCTTTAATGCCCACTCCCCATCTGAAAGCCTCTAGAAAATATTAATATATCAACCCTTTCCACACCTACCTTGAGCAGCTGGAAAGTTTCTCCCTTTGTTCCCTTGCAAGCTCTTCTCAGACAATAAATGCTTTTGTAATCTACGATCAGTCTCTGTTTGATTTAGGGTCCCTTTTTGGGCCGTGGGGTCTTTTGTTAACAGGACATAGAAATATATATACACACAAAAATGGGTATATATTCATACACATACACAGATTATGAGACACATACCCCTATATGTCAATTTTGAGAGAATTTATGAGAGAAATTGAATATAATTATTTTCCCCCATTTGATCACTTCCTTTCATATCTTAGATTCATTAATATTGTTTGTGCAGAAGCTTTGTAGTTTAACCTAGTGAAAGTTACCTATTTTATCTGTTGTAATTACCTCTATCCCTTTTTTTGGGTAAGAATATATTTACTATCCATAGCAGTCAGAAGTATATGATTTGTTTCTCTTCTCATTGTTTTAGCATATGAATCTTAATATTAAGATGATGTAACCATTTAGATTATATTGTGGAATATGATGTAAAGTGTTGGTCTAAGACCAATATCTGCCACACTGCTTGCAGTTGTCCCAGAACTTCTGTGTCTTGATTTATTGGACATGGTGTTGTTGAGTTCCATTGTTTCTTATTCTCTCTTGTGTCAGTTCCAATGATTTGCCTCCTTATTTTATTTACCAGTTAGTCTTGATGACTGTTGCTTTATAATATCATTTGTTGAATAGAAATGCTTTCCCCTTTATACCTACCTCTTTTCACTATTGATATTCTAGATCAGGATGGGAAACTTGTGGCCTTGAGGCTACATGTGGCCTTCTAGGTCCTTTGGTGTGGCCTTTTGACTGAGTCCAACTTTTACAGAACAAATCCTTTTACTAAGGGGATATGTTCTGTGAAGTTTGGATTCAGTCAAAGGGCCACACTTGAGGACCTAGAGGGCCACATGTGACCTTGAGGCTGCAGGTTCCCCACCCCCGTTCTAGATATTTTAGTTTTCCCAAAGAATTTTGGTATTATTTTATTATATTTTATTAAGTTCTGTCATGTGTCCCTTTGATAATTTGGTTTAACATTAAAAGTATAAATTAACTTAGGTAGTATTGTCATTTTTATTATAGTGGCATGACCCAATCCTGCACACCAAATATTCCTCTAGGAATATTTCAAGTTCTTTATTTTTGCATGGAACACTTTGTAATTGAATTAATAAAAATATTTTGTGTGCTTTAGTAAGTTGATCTCCAGATACTTTCTACACTTTGTAGTGAATTGCAAAACGATTTTCCTTTTTATCATTGTTTTGGATTTTGCCATCATTATATAGAAATATTGAGGATTTTTCAGGATTTATTTTGTAGCCTACCACTTTCCTGAAGATATTAATTGTTCCAATAAGCACCTGTGCTGACTACCTAGTATTTTCTAAATAAAACATCATATTAGCCTTTTGACTTTACAGCTTTAATTTATTTTTCTTTTCTTACTGATATTGCTAGCATTTTCAAAACTACATCAAAGAATAATGAGAAATGGACATCTTTGCTTAAATCCTATACCAGTTGGAAAGTTTTTGCTCTATTTCTGTTGCATATGATTGGTTTCTGTTTTAGATAGATGTTCTAGTGATATCAAAAATACCTCCCATCCAAACTTATGATTTCTAGCATAAATAAGCATTATATTTTAGCAAAGCCAATTTAAACATTTATAAAGATAATCATGTGGTTTTGAATTTAAAAAAATAAGATTAATTATGTTGTTTTTCTAATATTGAACTGCCCTTGTATTCTTAATACAAATACAATTTGGTCATGACGAATGTTTTCTTGGATTAGTTGCTCTAGTATGGCATGATTTTATTTATAATT
This sequence comes from Phalanger gymnotis, assembly GCA_028646595.1. Classification (NCBI taxonomy): domain Eukaryota; kingdom Metazoa; phylum Chordata; class Mammalia; order Diprotodontia; family Phalangeridae; genus Phalanger; species Phalanger gymnotis. The sequence continues at coordinate 6,586 of JAQQSZ010012626.1, read as the reverse complement.
TTTCACTGCTGTTCATTAATTATATTCATGTTTAGTTTTCTTGTGCTTTATTTTTCATTGTTTCAGGCATTAGAGTTATATTTGTTTCAAAAAGGAATCTGGTAGGATGCTTTCTCAATTTGTGAGAATAATTTGTGAAGCATTGGTAGTAATTGTTCTTTAAAAGTTTGACAGACTTCAGTTTTCAATTTGTTAGTTCCTTTATGGCTACTTCTAATTCCTTTTCTAAGATTTATTTATTCAAGACCTCTTTTTGGTTTTCTATTAGTGTGGGTATCATATTTTCAAATGTATTTATCTATTCCTTTTGTGTTACAGAGTATAGGTCCTGCTATTTCTTTTTAATCCTTCTGTTTTTTTTTATTTCACTTTACTCCTTTACTATTTTGTTGATTTGATTTTCTGACATCTTCATTTAATAATATTTATTAAAAGTTTTATACTTTTATTATTCTTTCCAGAAAACTAGATTTTGGTTTCCTTGTTCAATTCTATAGGTTTTTTTTTTGTTTCTAGCTTATTTAAATCAATTCTCCCTCTAATTTTAATATTTTTCCTTTGTGTTTATTTTAGGTTATTTGTTGGATTTATAATTTTAAGAGATATATTCAGTTTGTCAACATTCACCATTTCTATTTTGTTAATATCTATTTGGAGGGATATATGTATATTTTTTCCTCTGAGAGCTGCTTTAATTGCATCCCAGAAATTTTGATATGTCATTTCATCATTATTATTTTCTTTCACATAATTATGAATTGTGTCAATGATTTGTTCTTTGACTTACTCATTATTTAAGATTATATGGTTAAGTCTTCATTTGGGTCTGTCTTTTGTTTATGTTCCCTGAACTGCTTATTAATTTTGTTGCGCTATGGTCTATAAAGGAGTTATGTATTATTTCTGTCTTTTTGTATTTATTTGCAATATTTTGTTTCCTAATGTACATGAGTAATTTTGAAAGAGCCAACAATTTCATGCAATGCTGAGAAATATGTGTTCTTTTGCAATTCCATGTATGCTACAAGTTATTTTAGCTTTATTTTCTACATCAGTGTATTCAGTTCTATATTTTTCCTTGCATTTATTTTTGTATTAGACATATCCAAAACTGAGAGACGGACACTGAAATCTCCTTCCATTTTTGCATTACCATCTATGTCTTCTTGTAAGTTAGTTAATTTTTAATTTGTGAATTTATATGCTAAGGCATTGGGAGAATATATGTTTAATATTGATATTGGTTTGCTGTTGCTATTTCCTTTCAGCATAATGTAGTTTCTTTATTTATACATTTTTATGTTGGGATTTTTTTTTGCTCTGTCTGCTACTATCATTATAACTTCTATTTGGACTTATCTGATGCATAGTAAAATTTATTTCCGGCCTCTTATTTTTATTCTGTTTCTATTTTTATTTTGTGAATTTGTTTCTTGTAAGCAAAAACATTGTGGGCTTTTACAAAAAGTACATTCTTTCAGTTTTTAATTTTATTGTATGAATTCATTTTTAAAGTTATGAGAATTAATCTTACATTTTTCTCCGTTTGCTTCTAATATTGTATTTTTATTCTTATTTACAATTTCCCTTCTTATTCTGTAAACACAGTCTTATGTCTCTTCTGTTATTTTAACTTAATCTTCTTTAAGGCAACCCTATTTCAACCGGCTCTTTCCCCCACCCCTTATTCCTTCCACTCCTGTCCTTCCATTTGTTACTCTTTTCCCTAGTTTTACTTTACTTCTTCCTTTCTTCTTCTTGTTTTTATTGAGTTCTTATTTCTTAGTCTCTTTTTTCCTCTTCTTAGCCTACTTTTTTCTCCCTTTCAACTTGTTTGTTAGTACGTAAAATTTTGTTTTCTGCATCTTTCTCTAAAAAGAATTTCTTTCTCTCATTCTCTTCATTATTCAGCTTCTTTTTCTGTCTATTCTAGAATTTTATTCTTTCATTGATGACCTTTATTCTTCTTCAGTCCTTCTTTAGTATCTATAGTCTTCATAGAATTAAAGCTTCTACGATGCCTATTCTGGGCTCCTACTTCTAAATAGTTTCTATGGTATTGCCTTGTATATATTACCGCAGTCTTCTTTTTTTGCTGACTCATTTTTAGGAGTGCCAATTTCTGAAAGAGAGGACATTGCTCCATGGTAGGTATTTTTCTGTCTTATTGTGCAGTTCATATTTAATTAACTTTTGCCTTCCTCATGTTCTTCTCCACCACCCTGCTGCCCATTTTCCATTTGTCTTGAAATATTCCTGAGTTGATGATCTTTCACTCTTCTAGGTGTCAGTTGCTTGCAGGAGCTCTCATTCCTCTTCTTCTGGGTTAGGTTGAATGATCTCTCTATGTATGAATCCCCTGTAACTTATACTTATTGTAAGGTCCACTTTAAAAAATAAGATCCCTTTATAGAATTTCTTCCTTTACCTACAGAATCATTCTTCAGTGGTATCCTTTACCATCACTGAAATATTTCCACTTTCTTTCCTTTTGAATCAATCACTCCTTTTCCTCTTCACTCATTCTTCTGTGGGCTATCTTCTTCCTATTAGACAACAGGAATGTTGTTCTTTTCACTGTGAGTCTTTGATATGACTAGGGCCCCTCATATATTTCACTTCTTCCTCCCTTTGTATGCACTCCCATAATGTTGTAATCTCCCTCTCTCTCTCTCTCTCCTCCCCCTCTATTTTTTTCCTTTCCTCCCTCTCTCATCTTCCCTCTCTCCCTGCTCCACCCACCCACAAAAGTTTCAGGCCTATTTCTCTATCATCTCTTCTATTTGACTTTTGCTTTCAACTTGGTCTCCTTGTATACTCTCATGTTGAAATCTATTATTGATTTATTTTGCTGTTATTTTGTTGTTGTCCTTACTTTCGGTATATTTTAACCCATTCTGAATACTTGTCATCTGAGGTGCTTGAAAATAAAATAATTTGTGTCTGGTTTTTTCCATAGTAATGCTTTAATGTTGCCTTTCTATTGGACATCCATATTTTTACATTAATGATTAGGCTCAGTTTTGGAGGGTAAGTTCCCTTGTGTTTTATCTTCCGTTTCTTTGCTCTTTGGAACACATTCCACTTCCTCCTGCTATTTCTGATGGGGGCAGAATCATTCTGTGTTATCTTAACTTACTTTGCTTTTTTGAAGATTTTTTTTTTCCTAGTCTCTTGAAGACTTTTAATTTGTCATTGAAACTTGAATTTAGTCACAATGTGTCTTGGAGTATATAGGATAGGATTTTTTTCTTGAGATGGTCTGTGGATCCATTTGACTGATACATTGTTTTCTGTGTTCAGAAATTCTAGGGAGTTTTCTTGTACTATTTCTTGCTTTAAGGTGTTTTCGTTTTTTTGATATTTGGTGTCCTTGTTGACCTCAAGTTGTCTATAGACACCCTTTCTTTAAGAACCTGTATTTTCCCTGCATGGAGATGATGTTTTCTTTAAATGTTGCTCCTTTTTGCTTCTCTTTCAGATTGTCCTTAACCTCTCTGTTTTCACTCCCATTAAATTATCTATCCCTTGTTGCTTTAGTGAGCCTTGCCACTATGGATTCAAGTTTTTCTATTCTGCCAATTATTTCTGGCATGCAGGCCATAAATTCTGCACTAAAATTCTTATTTATCTTTTAAATAATTCAGGCACACTGCCTTTCTTCCATTTCCTCTTAGGAATTCACAGGATCCTCTGCTTCATCAGGTTTTGATTCATGTTCCTTTCTCTTGAAACATGTATTTAAAAAGTTTGGGCTTTGTAAAAGCTATTCTGGAGACCGTGTCCTTTTCTGTTGTTACTATCTTCCCTATTGATTTATCTGGTTACGCTCAAGAACTTCAGCTGAGTTTTCATCCTCCTGAGATCTCAGGTAATTTCAATTTTTTCTTATATTCCCCTATTGCTCTCTTTTTAATGTTTCTCTTTTGATGACAGTTTCTCTGGGGCCTGGATCTGAAAGGTGCTGTAGTCTTTTCCCATAGTGGGTAGTTCATGCTTCAAATGTTTCAGCCTTTGCCCCCAAATGACTTCTGCAAGGACTAAACTGGCTTCAGACTGGTGTTGGGTCTCTTCCTTCAGATTAGAGGAGTATGACACAACTATACACGAGTCCTGTCTTAGTTCCCTCTGCTCCCTCTTTCTCTGCTTTGGCTCTGTTACATTACAGAATGCTACCATTTAATTCTCAGACCACAAGCTTTTACATTTTTCCCACTAGAAAGAAGAATAGACCTCTATTTCAAGTTTGTCCATCTCTTCTCCTAGATCATAGTGTGTGGTGAGGTAGGGTGTGTTGAGTGAGCTTGTTAGGAGCTAGGGATTAATATTCTCTTCTGTTAATTCACTGAGTTGTTATCTGATTAGGTTTTTTGGCATCCTAGCTCATAGGGGTCAGTGAAATTGCTTTAATCTCTTGTATGTAATTCCTATTTACTGAGAAATTACCAATTGAATAACTAGAGACTAAAAGAAGATTGCGTAAAGAGAGTTGGGTTTGACCTGGTGAAAATATGTCTTTTTAAAGTTTTATCTCATATCGCAAAGTTTAGTCAATGGGGCTACCTAGGTGGCAGCTACCTAGGGCCTCTGATTTTAGTCAGTAGAATCTGCTAAGAAGCCATCAGGCCAGGAAACTCAGAAACTCTATTGACAGAGACAAGCATGTGCAAAAGCTGAATGGAGATGTCATAGGCAGCTGAATACAAAAAACACAGAAGATTTCTGAGTCTTTTGCAAACTTCATAGAAACAGCCTCCTTTGGGAAGAGAAGAAATGCCATTCCATCATTCCAAATTGCTTTGTTTTTTTAGCCTCCTGGGGGGAAAGGAAGAATAGCATTCCATTGTACACCAGTCTCCTGATACATATAAAGAACGAAAATGCTATGGTGGGTTTCTATTCTGGTCTCCTGCCTTCCTTGGGAAGATGAGAAAACACCATTTCATCAAACAGAGGACTCCTCCCTTACATAGAAGGGGGGAAAGCCCATTCCCTCAAGTATTCAGCCTGGTTTCCTGTCTAGGGGCAACAGAAGTAAAATCATGCCTCTAGCTCCCAGCACTTGTGCCCTTGCCTGAACTGCCCAAGTCCCTGACAGAACCCTATCCATAGGCCAATCCTCAATGAAAAATGAAAATCAACCTAAATTCATTCCTCAATGATTAATAAACTCCTTCCCCCACCCCCACAGACTCTGTCACAGAGATTCTGAGCCACAGGCTATCATCATTCAAACCTAATATTTTGACCTCCATTGCCATATTTCATATTCCCATTTCCATCAATCTTCCCATGTTATACTCTAAAGACACCCGTGCCTTCCACTGTGTACTCTGGTATGCATTCTCCCTAGGTGGCAATCTTGTTTTCATCTTCAGTGTTTTCCATGATCACTTCTTACATTTTCTGGCTCTCACTGAGACCTTGTTCCCTTCTGATGACACAGTCTCCCTTTCCAGAATAAGCTGCACTTTCACTCATTCACCCAAATTACTGATTGAAATGAAGAAGTTGTAATACTGCTTGCTCCATATTACTGCTTCCAATTTCTCCCTCCTTATTTATTCACCTTCAATATAACCTTGTCTTATAACCCCAAGGTACAATATTGAGCAGTGTAAAGTACCATTAGTAACACTGAGTAGTAAAATGGTGCATTTTCTTTTTTTTGGAATCATATGCATTAGCCCATCTCTGTAGAATACTATCCCTATGCCAAAGAAATGGAGGAACATTCTAGTCTTCTAGTATGAAGTTTGGTTATTGGATTGTTCTTAATGCTAATATCTTTATTATTGCTTTAATTTGCATTATCATTGTCATTGTGTACGTATTTATGTGGGTTTTACTTACTTCCCCATTTGTGTATTCATGCAAATCTTCTCCAATTTCTCTAAATTCTTCATATTCTTCCCTTCTAGCAATGTAATAACATAACATGGGTGGGGGGAGCAGAGCCAAGATGGCAGCTGGAAAGCAGGGACTAGCGTGAACTCCCCTCCAAGTCCCTCCAAAAACCTACAAAAAATGGCTCTGAACCAATTCTAGAACTGCAGAACCCACCAAATAGCAGAGGGAAGCAGGGTTCCAGCCCAGGACAGACTGGATGGTCTCTGGGTAAAATGTATCCCTCATGGAGCTAGGAGCAGAGGGAACGTGGCAGAGCCCAGCGTGGGCGGCGCGGACCAACCAGACCAGGAGCCAAGTGGAGCATGCCCTAGTGCCATGAATCAGTGAGCTGCGGCAGTTACCAGACTTCTCAACCCACAAACACCAAAGACAATACAGAAGGTTATTGGGAAAAGCTGCTGGGGACAGGGAGTTTGTGGTTCAGCCACCCACCCAGGGGCAGCAGAGGTGGGTCAGCTTCAGAACTACAGCTGCAGTTGCTTCTGGCCCCAGGCCCACCTGGTGGGAGGAATTAAGTGGCAGATCAGAGCAGGAGTGAAGAGCCTGCTGAAGATCCAAGTCCAGTCCAGGTAGGGGGTTCTTGGGGAAGGAGGAGTACTGGTGTGGCAGCGCATCCGCCCAAGTGTGGAACATAGAACTCTTTAGTCTACAAGCAGTCATACCCTGCTGAAAAACT
>JAQQSZ010012625.1:0-11964 GCA_028646595.1 Phalanger gymnotis | reverse complement strand
TTTCACATTGTCTTCCATTTTTTCATTCCTTTGGTTCTATAATATCTTGATTTCTCATAAAGTCACCAGCTTCAACTTGCTCCAGTCTAATTTTTAAGGTAGTATTTTCTTCAGTGGTCTTTTGAACCTCCTTTTGCATTTGGCTAATTCTTCCTTCCAAGGCATTCTTCTCCTCAATGGCTTTTTGGAGCTCTTTTGCCATTTGAGTTAGTCTATTTTTTAAGGTATTGTTTTCTTCAGTATTTTTTCAGTACTTTTTGGGTCTCCTTTAGGAAGTCATTGACTTGTTTTTCATAGTTTTCTTGCATCCTTCTCATTTCTCCTCTAAATTTTCCCTCTACTTCTCTAACTTGCTTTTCCAAATCCTTTTTGAGCTCTTCCATGGCCTGAGACCAGTTCATGTTTTTCTTGGAGGCTTTTGATGTAGGATCTTTGACTTCGTTGACTTGTTCTGGCTGTATGTTTTGGTCTTCTTTGTCACCAAAGAAAAATTCCAAAGTCTGAGACTGAATCTGAGTCCATTTTCACTGCCTGGCCATGTTCCCAGCCAGCTTACTTGACCCTTGAGGTTTTTGTAGGGGTATGACTGCTTGTAGACTAAAGAGTACTTTGTCCCAAGCTTGAGGGGATGCACTGTTGTTTTCAGAGCTATTTCTATACAGCCAGCTCTGCCACACCAGCATTCCTCCTCCCCCAAGAACTGCCACCCTGGACCTGACTTAAGCAGGCTCTGCACCCCCTCTCTGATTTGCCACTTAATTCCTCCCACCAGGTGGGCCTGTGGCCAGAAGCAACTGCAGCTGTAGTCCTGGAGCTGCACCACCCCCACTGTCCCTGGGGCAGTGGCCGGACTGTGAACTCCTTTCACTCTGTCCCCCACAGCTTTTCCCACTAACCTTCTCTGTTGTGTTTGGTGTTTGTGTGTTGAGAAGTCTGGTAACTGCCACAGCTCACTGATTCAGGGCGTTAAGGCTTGTTCCGTCCAGCTCCTGGTCTGGTTGGTCCTGCTGCCACCCACGCTGGGCTCCACTCCCCTCTGCTACCAGCTAGGTATGCAATAGACCTCACCCAGTGACCATCCAGGCTGTCCTGGGCTGGAGCCCTGCTTCCCTCTGGTATTTTCTTGGTTCTAGAATTTTTCGGAGCCATATTTCATAGGTTTGGGGAGGGACCTGTGGGGGAGCTCATGCAAGTTCCTGCTTTCCAGCTGCCATCTTGGCTCTGCCCCCACAAGTAAATTTTTAGTTGATTTTCTAGCACTCCCTAAGTATACCATCATATTATCTGCAAAGAGTGAGAGATTTGTTCCCTCATTGCCTATTTTTATTCATTCTAGTTCTTTTTTTTGTCTCATTCCTAGCAGTTCAAGAATAATATTGAATGATAGTGGTGATAACAGACATCCTTGCTTCATCCCTAAATCATACTGTTAAGGCTTCTAGTTTATTCATTCCATTACAGATAATGTTTGTTCTTGGTTTTAAATAGATGACACTCATTATTTTAAGAAAGACTGTATTGACCCCCATATTTTCTAATGTTTTAAATATGAATAGATTTTATATTTCCTCAAATCATTTTCTGCATCTATCAATATAATTATATGATATTTGTCATTTGTTATTAATATGCTCATAGATTTCCTGTATTTGCATTCCTTGTACATATCACACTTGGCTATAGTGAATGATCTTTGTGATATATTACTGTAAGTATTTGTTAGCATTATATTGGAATTTTTGCACCAATATTCAGTTAGGGAAATTGGTCTATAGTTTTCTTTCTCTCTTTTTGTTCTTTCTGGTTTAATAAACAAAACCATATTTGTGTCATAAAAGAAATTTGGTAGAACTCTGCCTTTGCCTATTTTTCCAAATAGTTTATATTCTATTGAAACTAAGTGGTTTTTTTTTTAAATGTGTGGTAGAATTTACTTATAAATCCATCTGGTCCATGGAGATTTTTCCTTAGGAATCTCTTATGACTTCTTCAATTTCTTTTGATAAGATAGGTTTATTTAAGTATCCTATTTCCTCTTCTGTTAATCTGGGCATTTTTTGGAAATATTTATCCATTTCACTTACATTGTCAGTTATGTTGGCAAAAAATTAGGACAAACAACTCCTAATAATTGCTTTTATTTTGTCATCACTGGTGATGGAGTGACCTTTTCCATTCTTGAGATTGGCAATTTGGTTTTCTTCTTTATTTTTTTAAAAATCAAATTAACCAACGGTTTATCATTTTTTCATAAAAAGTTCCTAGTTTTTTTTTTTATTAATTCGGTGTTTTGTTGTTTTTATTTTTTACTTTCACTTTTATTAATCTCTCCTTCTGATCTTCAGGACTTCTATTTTGAAGTTTAATTAGGAATTTTTTTTGAGGTTTTTTAATTGCATACTCAATTCATTGATTTACACTTTTTTTAAAAAAAAAATTTCTTCTAAATGTTTAGAGATATAAAATTTACCCCTAAGTACTGCATTTGTATCCCACAAATTTTGGTATGTTGTCTCATTGTTGCCATTCTCTTTAATGAAATTAGTATTTGTTTCTATGATTTGTTACCCTACTTATTTTTTAGGATGTGATTATTTACTTTCTAATTAATTTTTAATCTTTGCTTCCATGCTCCTATATTGAATGTGATTTTTTTATTGTATAATATTCCAAAAATGGTGTGTTTAATTTTTCTGCTTTTCTGTCTTTCATTATGAGGTTTTTATGTATTAATATATGTCCAATTTTTATAAAGGTGCCCTGCACATCTGAGCAAAAGGTATATTTCTTTCTATTCCCAATTCAATTTTCTCCAGAGCTCTACCATATCTAACTTTTCTAAAATTCTATTCATCGCCTTTACATCTTTCTTATTTATTTTATGGTTAGATTTTTCTGATTCTGAGAGGAGGAATATTGAGGTGCCCTGCTAAAATTGTTTTACTCCATTAACTCCTGTAATTTATTCAACTTTTCTTTTATAAATTTAGATGCTCAGACAATAGATAAATATGTGTTTAATATTGATATTACTACTTTGTTTATGTAACCTTTAGCAAGGTGTAGTTTCCTTACTTGTCTCTTTTAATTGAATCTATTTTGGCTTTTTCTCTAAGATCATAATTGCTACCCCTTCTTTTTTTTAATGCCAGCTGACGCATGAAAGATTCTGCTCCAGCCCCTTATTTTAACTCAGTGTGTGTCTATGTTTCAAATGTGTTTCTTGTAAACATATTATTCTCTTTTCTAATCCATTCTGCTATCCTCTTCCTATTTATTGGTGAGTTCATCTCATTCACATTTCCAGTTAGGATTACTGTGTATTTCCTTCCATCCTATTTTCTTCTGTTTATCCTTCTTCCTTTTTACCCTGTTGCTCCTCAAAAGACTGTTTTGCTGACCTCTGCTTCTCTCCCTTTTATCACTCCACATTTCCCTTATACTCTTCTCCTCCTACTTTCATGTTGGGTCAGATACATTTCTATATCCAACTGAGGGTGTGTGGTATTTCCTTTTTGAGGTAATTTATATGAGAATAAGGTTCAAGCATTGTTCACAAACATCCCCATTTTCTCCTCCACTGTAAAAGCTCATCCTTGAAAAACCTCTTTTATGTGAGATAATGTTCCCCAATCTTCCTCCCCCTTCTCCCAGGGCAACTCTTTTTTTCATTACCTCAATTTCTGGAGACCATCCCAATATAATCAACTGATCTGTGTGCTCTCTGTCTATGTGGGCCCCTTCTAATTTTCCTAATAATGACAGTTTTTAGGAGTTACATGTATCATCTTCCCATACACAATTTTATAGCCCTTTGTACACAGTTCCAAAGTGCTCTCCAGAATGGTTGGATTAGTTCACAACAACAGCAAAAATGCATTGGTGTTCCTATTTTCCCACATCCCCTCCAATATTTATCATTTTCCTTTTCTGTCATATCAGTCAATCTGATAGGTGTAAGGTGGTACCTGAAAGTTGTTTCAGTTTGCATCTCTCTAATCAATTGTGATTTAGATCACTTTTATGTGGCTATCAGAATTTTTAATTTATTTATTTAAATATTTATTTAATATTTATTTAAATATTTATTTAATATTTAAATTCTTTGTCTTAAAACTTCCTGTTCACGTCCTTTGATGGTTTATCAATTGGGGGATGACTTGGATTCTTGATTCGGTTCTCTATGTATTTGAGAAATAAGGTCTTTATAAGACATACTTTTGCAAAAAAAAAAAAAAATCCAGTTTTCTGCTTTCCTTCTAATTTTAGGTTGCATTAGTTCTGTTTGTGTGAAAACTCTTTAATTTTATATAATCAGAATTATCTGCCCTCTCTATATTTTTTATACTCAGTTTTGCTGGGTAGGTTATCCTTGGTTGTAATCCTAGCTCCTTTGCCCTCTGAAATATCATATTCCAAACCCTCTACTCCTTTAACATTGAAGCTGTTAAACCTTCTGTGATCCTGACTATGGATCCAAAATATTTAAATGGTTTCTTTCTGTCTGTTTGCAATATTTTCTCCTTGACTGGGAGTTCTGGAATTTGGCTATACTATTCCGAGGAGTTTTTATCTTGGGAACTCTTTCAAAAGAGGATTAGTAGATTCTTTCAATTTCTATTTTGCCATTTGGGTCTAAGATATTGAAGTTGTTTTCCTTTATAGTTTTCAGAAAAAAAAAATGATTTCTTGGCTCTTTTCAGATAATAGCTTTCAAAATAGTCCAATCATTCTTAAATTATCTCTCCCATCTATTTTCCAGGTTTTTCCTGTGAGATATGTTATATTTTCTTTTACTTTTTCATTCTTTGAATTTGTTTTATTGTGGGGTTTTTTTTAAGTCTCATGGAATCATTAGTATCCATTTCCCCTAGGAATTCTTTTCTTCAATGAGACTTTGTAGTTCTTTTACCATTTGGCCAATCTGCTTTTTTTTAAGGTGTTATTTTCTTTGGTATTTTTGGTGCCTCTTTTACCAAGCTACTAATTTTCTTTGAATAATTTTCTTGCATCCTTCTCATTTCTTTTCTCAGTTTTCCTCTACCATTCTAATCTCTTTAGCTCTTTCAGGAATTCTTGTTTGATTGGTATCCAATTTGATTTTTTTATTTAAGACTTTGCTTGTAGTTACATAATATTGTTATCTTCTTCTGAGTTTGTGTCTTGATCTTTCTTCCCTGATTTTTATGGTCAGGTTCTTTTTTTTATTTCTTTGGTCATTTTTCCAGGCTAGTTCTTGCCTTTGAGCTCTGTGTTAAAGTTGGGCTCTATTTATCTTGGGATGGGGAAGAACAGTCCTAAGCTTCGGGCTTTTGATGCTGTTGTTTTTAGAGCTAGTTCTAGATGTCTATAAATTTTCCATACTTAAAAAGTGGTGTCAGCCTGAGAATGGAGTAAGTCGGTCCCTCGCGGCGAGCCATCCGAGCCGGCCGGTAGTGGGCCTGCAGCAACATGGCGGCAGTCTCAATGTCAGCGGCTCTGAGGCAGGCCTTGGGAGCAAGAAGGGCAGCGACCGCGGCCTCTCGGCTTCCCGCCAGGTCGCTGAGCACTTCCACATGGTGGCTGGCAAAGGACCAAGCTCAAGACATGCAACTCATCACAGTTGATGAAAAATTGGATATCACTACATTGACTGGTGTTCCAGAGGAACATATCAAAACTAGAAAAGTTCAGATTTTTGTTCCTACTCGTAATAACATGCAGTCTGGAGTAAACAACACACAGAAATGGAAGATGGAGTTTGATACCAGAGAGCGATGGGAAAACCCTTTGATGGGTTGGGCATCAACGGCTGATCCTCTATCAAATCTGGTTCTAACCTTCAGTACTAAAGAAGATGCAATTGCATTTGCTGAAAAAAATGGCTGGAGGTATGACGTTCAAGAGAAAAAGGTCCCCAAACCTAAATCCAAGTCTTATGGCGCAAACTTTTCTTGGAACAAAAGAACAAGAGTGTCCACCAAATAGGTTGGCACTGACTATGTCTCTGTGTCTGACTGTGAATAAAGTCAGCTGTGCAGTATGTATAGTCCATGTATAATACATCTCTTAATCTCCTAATAAATTTGACCTTAAAACTACAAAAAAAAAGTGGTGTCATCCAGGAAGGTGTGTGGCCACTCTTCTCCTTGTCTGTACTTTGCTCCTTAACCAACAAAGGTCCTTTCTTCCTTGCAACCATAAGCATTACTGCTCCTCTTTTCCCTAGAATTGTAACAAGGATCCCTGACCCCTTGTGACTGATGACAAGTTCTCCTCTCTACCCTAGAACTGTGACCAAGAACTGTGTGTGGGCAATGAAGTTGCTAAACAGTGCCAGGTCCTGAGCTCAGTGCCAACAAAAAGTCTGCTGCAATTTCTTTCTGACCAGTTGTCTGCCCCTCTTTCTGGCTTTTGTGTGAGATCTCTGGATCCTGCTTCTTCCATTGCCACCTCCAAGGCCCACTGCTGCTTTTGTTGCCACACACTTTCTTAGTAGACCCCCATTTCAGTGTCCCAGACTTCTCCTGTGGGCATCCTAAATTGTCTTGGGCTGGAAAAATATCTCATCTGAACTTTTTATTGGCTATACTACTCCAGAATTGAATTTTATGTGTTATTTTAAAGTTCTTTGGGTGATAATGTTGGGAGACTTGGGTTGGGTTGTTGCCACTATTCTGCCATCTTTCTCTGGTAGTTTTAAAGATACAGCTAATTCTGGTAATACTGGAAATAGAAAGACTGCTCATACCCATCTTATAGAGAAACCTAATGAAACCAACTCCCAAGTTTCTCACTAGGTTGACCATAAATTAATATAAGATAGAATAAAAAGGAAGCTAAGGAGACATAACAGTTTACTCTCCCCATCTAGTCTAGACTTTGTTATGTATATAATAAAGTAAGATCCTTTCATCCTGTATTTGGTCCAATGAAAACAAAGGTCTCCCCATGGTAATAACTCACAAGAAGCACTATTTTGCATTATTTCAAAGAGGTTTTAGACAATCTCTTTATGTAAATTTAAATTCAGCCAAAGTGATGTAGTAGAATAATTTTAATCCATTTGGCTCAAAGATGACTCCATAGAACATTAGTACGCAATGTTTTTAAGCTATTTTCCCATGTAGTTGAGAAGATGTGAACCTATATCTCTACCCACTCCACTTCTACCTGAATTCAGAGCCATAGCTAGGGTGGAATGGCTGGGTCTTTGTAAAAGATTGAAAAAAATTATATGTTTATAGAGAGTATTTGCAATCCTCAGTCTCTTACAAATAGGGAAAAGAAATGGGAGAAGGACAGGAAATGAGAGGGAATAAGAGATGGGAAGAAGGAACAAGGGCAGAGGAGGGGCAGAGAAAAAACTGATTTAGCTCCTAGTAGCAATAATAATTAGTTTAAACCAGAATTTGCCAGATCACTTTCTCCCTTGGTAGCTGCACTCCAGATGAGCTCCCTCACAGGGAAGTCCTTGTTTCCTTCTTAGCATCCAAGGGAAGTCAATTTGATGTATGTTTTGTGTACAATTTACCTTAAGGACAAAAATGCCCAGTTCTTACTTTATTGCATTTGCAAGATGACTGGCTGAGGAGTTAGAAGCATAACTTATCACTGAATAGAAGAAAGTAATTAGTCCATGTTGGAATTAAACCCACGACCTCACATTCATCAGAGCCTTTTGCTAACTGAATGAACTAACCTGCCACAGGGAAAGCATTAACATAGTTCATACTTTATGTTGGAATGATTATCTATTTCTCACATATGATAGACCATAATTTATTAAGGTATTCATTTCAGTGAACTTTACTATATCATTAAATATAAAAGGAGACCAAAGAGCAAAGCCTGGTCCACAAAGCAAATATCCAGAATCCAAAGAGAAATCCTATGGTTAATTTCTTCCTATGTTGAAGAATATTAGTGAGACATACCATTTGATTTAGATTCCAACCCAAATCACAAAGAGCAAGACTGAAAGAATAAGGCTTATATAGCTGTGGTAGAGAAACACACACACACACACACACACACACACACACACACACTGAAACCATTCAATAAAAGATATTGCAAAAGGCATCTGTACTCAAAAGAAAAGCCTGCAGCTCATATTAAAATGTGTAACGCTCTTCTAAGCTATTCAGAAGGTAGTTTCAACTTGTTGCTTGCAAATTGCCTCAGAGAGAGCAATAAAACTTCACCACAGAATAAGACCTGTTTAGTAAATGTGTAGAGCCACATTATTTTATTAGCATCAGAGCACACATAAGAATTATATTACTATCTGATTGAGTGCCTACTTTTAAATGTAATGTCAATTCAGTGTATCCAAAGGGATAGTGATTTATAGGATAATATGTGTCAAAATATTACTATATTCACATTCCATAATTTGTTTAGCTGTTCCCCTAATTGATGGGCATCCCCTCAGGTTTTTAATTTTTACAATGACAAAAAGGAGTTATGGAAAAAAAAAAGTTTTTCTATTTCTTTGGACACTTTTTGCTTGTGACTATTTAGAATAGTATTTTACCATATGAAATTATGAAAGGGATGGTTTCAGAGAGAAAACTGAAATTCCTATGAACTGATGTCAATTTTTGTGAGCAGCACCAGGGAGACAATTAAGACAGTAACAATATTGGGTGATAGAGGTGGGAGGAAATAAACTATGAAATTCTTAAGTCATAATGTTACCCACCTTTTCACAGAGAGATGTTAGATTTGGTATTCTGAATAATAAAACATAGACTCCTATACATGACCAAGGAGGAAATTTGTTTAGCTTACTTACACATATTTGTTTAAAAAGGGGAGGAGGTTCTGTTTTTCCTTTCCTCTTTTCCTAATGTTGAGGGAGGTGGGGAAAGAGAGAAAATAAATGCTTGTTAATTGAAAAAATAAAGGATAATATGAACAGAAGACATATTTGTAAGATGATAGAATCTTAGAGATGAAAAATTACCTTGAAGATCACTTAGTCAACCCTTCACATCATATAGAATTCCTCTACAAAATACCTGCCAAGTAGTCACAGAACCTAGAAGAGAATTTCAGATATTTAATATCACACTTCTGAATAATAATTAGGAGAAAATAATAATATGACTTCAAGGTGCCCCCAAAGTCTTAGTGCCACTTAAAAATTTTAAAGCTTAAAACTTCCCTAAGATTTTTTTGGACATCCTGTACCTAGAATTATTACTGTTAAGTGTGTGTGTATATGTGTGTGTGTGTAAAATATCTTATCACTTTCTCCATTGTCAAGTTTTTTAAATGAACTAAAAGAAGCAAATAATGTAATTGTTTCAATGGAAAATGTCTCCATTAAAAAGCAAAATTGTAAGCCAGTTAACTCAATAATAAAACCAAATTAGATGTTGATTTCAAAGTTATAAAATTTTAAAAGTGGCAAGTTTTATTCCTCATAATCAAGTAACTTTATAAAAAATTACTATTTAAAAACTTAGCAATCACTAGAAGAATTAAAAGACAATTGTGAAATTGATGGATGGTGTGTCAGTGTTATAAAATATATAGTGGCAGTATTGATTGAAAATATAAGTGTTTCTTACCTTACACTTGGTCAACACAAGTTCAACAAATTGATTGAAAAATTGTAAACAAGTAAAAGTAAACCCAATTATTTTTTCCTTTATATCAAATAACTTAAAAATTCTTCAGGTTTCCTTTCTACTAACATGTAGTATAAATAGGTAACAGCAAAACCCCGCAAATATGAGAAAGTCCCATTTGGAATAAGGAAAAAGGTAGTTCTGTAATCATTATAGATTTTTAAAGTAACATAATTCAGTCAAACAAACATTTGTTGAACAACTACAATGATATTTTATTATTACCAAGTATAGTAACAGAAAGTATTACCATATGTATTGTTAATGAAAAAGGAAGATCTTTCCCATTCATTAATAGGCCCATGTGACCTGCCTGCATCACATGGAAGCCTGAGTCACATGAGCCTGTGGTATTAGAAGCTTGGAAATTGGTGTAGGTCAGAGCTGGGAGAGAGACAGTGGGAGCTGCAGGTTGGAGAAAGGAGGCAGTCAGAGAACAGAGCAGCAGTTGGTGTGACTGAGAGCCAGGGAGTGATTTTGTTTAAGGGAGTTTGTCTGTGGGAAGGCCCAAAGGAGGGAAGGCTTGGGGATGGCAGTGCCCCCTGCATTGATAATGTGTATAGATTTCTTTGTTACTATGATGGATTTGACTTTCTGGTGTTGGGATTTGGCTTTCCAGTGTTATAATTAATGTTTTGGTTCTGTCTTCCATGAACAGAGTTTGTTATATCTTGTGATTCTGAACTACGCCAGCATCTTCATAGCAACCACAGCCGCTGTGGGGATTGCATTGATGCTACATAATAGTAACAAAATACACTGTCAGACAAAGGTCCTTCAGATTGATTTTAGGTGCAATGTGTGCTTGAATGAACCAGATCATGAAGCCTTGTTCCCTGCCCTACTGCTGTAATTATATCCTCCCCTAACTCCTAGCTTCCGGTTTTAGAACTGTGATCAAACCAGTGTTGCTATTGCCACTAGAAAAAGCATGCCAATCAATTTCCCTATGGCCCTACTCACTATCACTGTGATTTTTCAAGCCAAAGTGGGGAGGAAAAGGGAAGGTAGTAAGCATTTATAGAGAGGATGCTATATGCCAGGCATTATGCTAAGTGCTTTTACTGCTATTATTTCTTTCTCTCTCCCTCCCTCTCCCTCTCTCCCTCCATCTCCCTCTCTCTCTCTTTCACCCTCCCTCCCTCTCCCTGCCTCTTTCTCTCTCTCACTCACACTCTCTCTCTCTCTCTCTCTCTCTCTCTCTCTCTCTCTTTCCCTCTCCCTCCCTCTCCCTCTCCCTCCCTCCCTCTCTCCCCCTCCCTCCCTGTCTCCCTCTCCCTCTCCTTTTCCCTTTCTCCCTCCACATATGTATGTATGTAGGTGTATTTCTTTATAACCCTGCTCATTAATTATTTTGCTTTTCAGGGACTCAAAACATGGGATCATACACATTGTCCTTAATGACTATCACTAAACACTAACACTGAGATAACAATCACATTTTCCAGAGGTTTCCAATTTCGCGTTACTTTCACTTTCACAACAGATCTCCCTTGTTAGGCAGTCTTACCAACAAGGTAGCTAACTTCCTCTGCTTTTTTTTTTTTTTAACGAGATAACTCAACAAACATTTATTATGTGCTAGGCACTGTGGGTACAAAGAAAAACAAAAAACAGCTCTCTCTCAAGGAACTCAGAGTCTAATGGGAGAGATGATATGCAAATAAGTATGGACAAACAAAATATAGATGGGATAAATTATAGATAATCAGAAAGGGAAAGCCCTAGCACTAAAGAGTCCGGTTAATTTTTTTAATGTAGTGAAAAGACCATAGCATCCCAGACTATTGAACTCAGAGCCAGAAGACCAGGCTTGTGAGCTAGCTCATTCACTTAATAGCACGTGACCCTGGAGAAACCACCTTACCCTTCCAGTCAGTTTTCCTATCTGTAGACATAGAAAGAGCTGAATTTGACCTCTTCATGTCCTTTCTAGCCTTAACAGAGTCCATAATTCCAACTCTATTAGGAAGAAATTTCATAGCTCCTGTCCTCTGCAGCTGTTCTTAGCATTCAGTCCACTGGCTCCAGGCTCCATAGCCCTGCCGGAGTTGTCATCAGCCCGGCATCCTTGGTATCACATTTCCACCATGTGCCTAAGTGGCCTGTAGGCAAGACATTTTCCTCTGCTCTGATTTCCTCCTGTATAGAATTAAGAGAAGCTTAGCAGCAGCACCTCATCAGCCCTTTTCATGCTTCTCTTGATTCTTGTGTTTGAAAGTCAAATTTTCTATTCAGCTCTGGTCTTTTCACTGAGAAAGCTTGAAAGTCATCTATTTTATTGAAAATCCATATTTTGCCTTGGAGCATGATACTCACTTTTGCTGGGTAGGTGATTCTTGGT
>JAQQSZ010012624.1:0-11964 GCA_028646595.1 Phalanger gymnotis | reverse complement strand
TCCTGGGCTGAAGCCCTGCTTCCCTCTGCCACTTTGTGGGTTCTGCAGCTCTAGAATTGGTTCAGAGCCATTTTTTTAATAGGTTTTTGGAGGGACTTGGTGGGGAGCTCACACCAGTCACTGCTTTCCAGCCGCCATCTTGGCCATTGAGGTCTCATTTTTATGGTCTTTGAAGGGAACAGAGCAACTCTTATCTGTGCCCCCTTGGGGTTAATTCAATAACATAGCCAAACACCTCGTAGTTGTTGGTAAAACTTTAAAGGTAGAACGTCACGTAATCTTAGACTTATCAGTACTATTTGGTGTTCTGCTGGTCTAACTGTGCATATTTCGGATTTCTCTGAGATTCAGATATTGTAGGATCAAAAGGTCCTGACAGTAAAGCCTAGATGGCTTCCCCAATTTAGCACATATTACTAGAACGTGACTTTTGGTTAATACATGATAATAATGTGTAAATTATGTTCCTTTGAACTTTGGGAGGGTTTGTATGTGACTCCTTGCAATCTTTGCTTTCGTTACTTTATATTAACTACTTATAAACGTACTGTACTGACTAGAAGTGAAGTATGGTCAGGCCAGAGCAAGACAGAATTTTAACACAATCATCCTCATCATTGTCACTGTTCTTTAATCGAATGGAATAAGAAGCCCAGGAAAGGTCTTGGTGCCCCACTGAGTCACAATCCATGATCAAAACTGTTCCCTTCCACCACTTTCCTCCAATTGCAATGGAAGATTCAAGAAAACCAGTCTGAATTCTGTTTGTGACATATCATCTCTCATTCCTCGTACGTACCCTAAGACAGAATTGTGAAACTTTAGAGATGGAGGACACTTTAAATGTGGGGAACCTGAGCTTTAGGAGGTTCAATGACCTGTCCAACTGCGTAAAAGTGCACACTTTCCAACCTTCTGCAATTAATGTCCTTATTCTGCCTTGTGGTGTAGAGGACCGAAGACTTAAGAGAATCAGGAGTCCTGGGGTCCAGTCTTAGAAAAGAAATGGTTCCTGATTTAGTCCTATAAGTCAGGCATTCATTAGCAAATTTAGAACAGTTAGATTCACTCAATCTAATGCAAGTCTGTCCCTTTCTCAAAAGCTTGCCTTAACTTTCCAAACGGTTTCTCATTTCTCCTTCTCCCCAGTCCCTTCCTCCACACCTGTAATTGAGGCACTTAATCAGAAAGGCAATTTAAAGCCCTATTTCTGCTTGTCAGCATGGAAGGAAATCATGGTTATTCAATTAATTCACTATCCCTAAGGGCCCCCAACTATTCCATGTGGAAAGACTTGGGGGAGGGAAGACAGGCTCCAGTGGATTGGAAACACCTCCAACTTGCAAGAAGGTCCCACCTCACTCATCAGCATACCTTCTAATTAAGGGTGACTCTTTTAGAAAATTCAGATCCATTTAAACTTTACCTCTGGTCCCTTCCATACCTAGGTGGCCCACAGAGATCACAGGGCTTGTGTCTCACAATATGAAACTTTGACTTCCCTTCTACCTATTCATTGGTCAGCGTGGTCTGCGGAAAGTAAGGTTGAGGAAGGTGGAAAGGTCAAAGGTCAAGAAGTCTAGCAGGAAGTAGTGTTAAGATCATCAATGTTCATAAAACATTGACTAAATACCTACAGCACTAAGTGACCTTCTTAAAGCACACATCTGGCCGTGTCAGCCTCCCCATGCAATAAACTCAATAAACAGCAGTTCCCTTTTATCTTCAGGATCAAATATAAAATCCCCTGTTTGGCTTTTAATATCCCTTCATAAACTGGCCCCCTCCTACATTTCCAGCCTTTTCATTTCTCTACAACCCAGTGACCTCAGCCTCCTTGAGGGAAACATTCCATCTCCAGACTGTGAATTTGCCTTGGCTGGCCTCCGAGTCTGAAATTTTCTCTCCCTTCACCTCTAACTCCCTGCTTCTCTGACTTCCTTCAGGTCTCAGCTAAAATCCAACCTCCTTCCAGAAACTTTTCCTTCCCCACCCCACCCCCCAAGACTACCTCCAGTTTACCCCATTTGTACAGATGTTTGCCTGTTGTCTCCCTCCTTAGAACATAAACACCTTGAGGACAGGGGCCGTTTTGACCTTTCTTTGTATTTTAAAGGCTTAGCAGGGTGACTGGTATACAGTAAGTATTTAACCAGTGTTTGCAGAGTAACTGAATGCCAGATTCTCCTTCCTTAGGAGAACCTTAGGGTTGCAAAGGAAGGGAGTGGTCAATGGAAGGCAAGCATAAGCAGGGGGCTCTCATAGGAGGCAGTTTATCTGACGAATGGGGAGCCATCAGAAAACTGCCTTTCCTCTTTGGAGGCAATGGAGGAGGGGGCTAGAGGACGACCTCCATCAAGGCACACTCCTACAGGAAACTCTTTACTATCTTGTATGAGCAAAGATCAAGTCACCTTATTTCTCTGGGCCTCTGTTTGCTCATCGATAAAATAATTGACAAAATCGATTTAAAAAATTAAAAAAAAAAAGAGAGAGAGATGCTTCTTAAGGTCTCCTCTGTCTCCAATCTATGTTCACTCCCTGATTCCTTTCATCCCACTCCATAGATAGAAGCTGTCTTACCCTCTGCAGTGGTTAGGTGGCACCATAGTGCACAGAGTGCTGGGCTTCAGACCGGGAAGATCTGCGTGCAGATTTGACCATAGACACTTAACTACCTGTGTGTAAAGCTAGGCAAGTCACTCAATTTTTAATAGCCTTAGTTTCTTCAACTATGAAATGGGATGATAACAGCGCCTACCTCTCAGAGTTCTTGTGAGGAGCAAATGAGATAATATGTTTTAAAAAGTGCTCAGGGGTACCTAGGTAGCAAAATAGATAGAGCCCTGATCATCAAGTCGGGAGGATCTGAAATCAAATCTGCCTTCAGACACTTACTAGGTGTGTGACCCTGGGCAAGTCATTTAATCCTGTCTTCAAAAAAAAGTGCTTAGCACAGTGTCCTGCAGCGAGTAGGCAATATATAAATGCTTATTCACTTCCCTTCTTTTCTTTCCCTCTCATCAGTTCAATATGGTTCCTCTTATATATTTACCATACTCTAGTTTGAGAGTTTTACGTACTTCCCTTTTCTGGCCGATTATAAACCCCTTAGGGACAGAGATTCATTTATCCTACTCTCACCTCCATTTCTTAACAGAGTATCTTACACACACCAGATGTTGAATATTTTTTTAAATTAACTGACAGAAGGGTCAGAAAATGACAATAGGTAGCATTTATCTGGTACTTGAAAGACTGCAAATAGCATCTAATTTATCCTCACAACAACCCTAGATTATAGGTGCAATATCATCATCCCCATTTACTGATGAGGACATTTGAGGCAGAGATTAAGTGACTTGTGCAGAGTCACACGATTAGTAAGTGTCTGAGACTAGATTTGGACTTAGATCTTCCTGATTCCCGGCCCAGGGCTCTAGCCACTGCACCACCTCACTGGTTCCATGTCTGCTTGGAACCATATTTTTTTGTCTATATTCCAAGGTCCCTTTAAGCTCTGACGTTCTGTGTTCTATGTCCAATGCCCCTTCCAACTCTGATGTTTTGTGTTCTGCAGAATGTCATCAAGCTGTTTTTCCAGCTCCACCATCTTACTTTCTAAGGTCCCATTAGCTGCAAATATATACACATATGTATGTATGCATGTATGTATGTATATGTGTGTATGTCAACGTGATTTTTTCATAAAGAGGTAAGTTAGATATTCTAATAGTTGTTCCAGGAAGTTTTAAACACAATGAAGAATGTCTGAGTCCAGGGACCCTGGACATGGTAGACTTTTCAGAAGATTTCTGCTTAGCTCCTACTGCCATTCATTCTACTGGATAGCCTGTGTGTGTGTGTGTGTGTGTGTGTGTGTGTGCAATCAGGATTAAGTGACTTGCCCAGGGTTACATAGCTAGTAAGTATCTAAGGCTGGATTTGAACTCGGGCCCTCCTGAGTCCAGGGCTGTCTCTGCTCATTCCATTGGGCAGACAGGATCAGTTGGAGAGAAGGGGGCAGTGAAAGAGGGAGAGAACCATCACATCAGAAAGACCCTATCTCAAGGTCAGACAACTTCCATCTAATTTTTAGCTCTGTGCCAAACTCCTGTCACAAAGTTAAGACAGATGAGCACATTGGGCAGTCTTGTCCTGGGGCCAGGGACACCAAGAGTCTGTGGGTGGAAGCAATGTAAGAGTTCAGAAGCAATAGATAAGCACCTGCTATGTGCCAGGTACTGGGTTAATTACTGCTCGTTGTCTTACTAAATAATTGTGTGACATTGAATAATTCAATTGAACAAGTCAATTACTCTCTGGTGACCTTAGGTTTTTGTTTGTTTTACCCCTTAAAATGTCTAGTGTGGCAGTGGAAGGCTTGGGTTAAGCTCCTCACTAATATTTACTAGCTATGTAACGAGGGGCAAGTCTCAAACTCCCTAAGCTTCTCTTCTCTCATCTACAGGGGGAACATTCTACATTTTAAGGTCCCTCCCAGCTCTGGCATTCTTTGTTCCCATGGCCTAACTTTCAGCTCTGACATTCTGTGTTCTTCATGATCCAATGTTCCAAGTTTCAAACTAAAACTGTCTCTCTCCTGTCTTTTAGGTTGCTCTTTTTCAAAGAGTCTATGTGAAGTTGCATCCCTAGGGTCACTTTTCAATCCAATAGAGTGAAAGATTTGGACTTGGGAATTCTAGATTTTAGTACATGAATTTAAGAAGGAGAACAGCAAGAGCGCTCAACCACAACTTACGATGACTGTAACCTTTACAGCAGCTCATCCTGTTATATACAGCCCATCTTGGGGACTGTAAAGTGCAAAAGGAGGCATCCTCTTTCCAGTCGACCTATGACATGGCCCTAAAACAAGCAGGTGGCTTGAACAATGAGTTACAGATGGCAGCTTCCTGATTGCTTTCTTTCTGGAAGCACATCCCACACCTGTGTTATCACTAGATGGCAGCTGCTCCAGAAATAGGTGATTTAATTGGAGCATCATCAATGAAAACTCTAGTTATTTATTTTTCAGATCCAACACTGAAAACTGCAGCTTGCATGTTTCTGTGTAAAATGGCATGGTTTGAGAGTCATGGGTAACTAAAATATTAGAGCTAGGAAATATCCCAGAGCCCAGAGTGTCATAGATGGAAGTGACTGTGGTACCCAGCATGGAGTGTTAGAGATGGAAAGGACCTTAGAACACAGAATGGAGTATCCAAGATGGAAGGGACCTTAGAATACAGAATGGAGTGTCAGAGATAGAGGGGACATCAGAACATAGAGTGGAGTGTCAGAAATGGAAAGGACCTGAGAACGTAGAACATAGGGTCTGAGACGGAGAGACTTTAGAACGGTATATAGAATCCTGGCATTCAAAGGAATCACAGAGTCATAGATCTAGACACAGAAAAGACCTCAGAAGTCATCTAATGAAATGTTCTCATTCAACAGATGAGGGAAATGGGGACTACTGAGGTTAAGTGACTTGGTCAAGGTCACACAGGTTGTGAGTATTCAAGGTGGGTTTTGAACCGAGATCCTCTGATTCCAGAGACAGTACTCATTCCATTGAATTTTTATGGATGTGAAAACGAAGGTTCACTGAGGAAAAGAGGATCCCACCAGAGTCACAGACAGAGCTAGGATTATAACCTGAATCTCCTAACTCCCAGTCTACCATCCCTTCAACGACATCAATCTCCCCAAAGCACTGATGGCTCATGGGATTCTCTTCTGCCTCATATTCTTTTAGGCAGGAAGTCCCTTGAAGACCAAGATGATTTCCCCTGGATTAGCGATGCAGTAACAAACACAGGACCTGTGCAGCTGCATATTGATAAAGCTGTCCAAATGATAAAGTGAATAATAAAGCTACGTGCATCCCACATTAGCTTAGAGGAGGCAGTGCAATGGAAACATCCTAAACAAATGGTATGAACAGGATGAGAATTGAGCTTGTTTTACTTTTAATCCAGTAGTTTGATACTCCAGACCATGTTGTTGCTTTGTTAAGACAGAATACAATTTTAATTGTACCAAAGACCCCAAATCCTAGGAATGCTCTTTTCCT
The DNA here is from genome assembly GCA_028646595.1 of Phalanger gymnotis. Lineage (NCBI taxonomy): Eukaryota > Metazoa > Chordata > Mammalia > Diprotodontia > Phalangeridae > Phalanger > Phalanger gymnotis. The sequence continues at coordinate 5,885 of JAQQSZ010012624.1, read as the reverse complement.
TGTGAAGCCATTTATTGCCATGCCATACTCTACCTTGCCAAAGCTGCCTTTCCCCAGCACCATGAGGAAATTAAAGTCAGTCAGTTTCATCCTATCTCGGTTTCCATTGTTGTCAATCTTAGATATTGCATTGGCTGTCTTTTCTTCAGTAACTTTGGTTTCCTGGGCAATCTTGGCTCTCTGAAAGAGAAAACACACAGAACATTTAGAAAGGATCCACAAAAGCATTGAAAAATGCAGATAATACACACACATTACAAATAATGAGAAAGTACCCACAGCCATAGTAATAACCACCATTATTTTCTTCATCTGGACCTGTGATTTCACAGGCTTAGGAACTAGCATGGAAACTTGCCCCAGTAAAGCAGATCAGCAAATTACTAATAACTTAAAAAGTCATCAGGAAGTTGCCTGGGAGAGTGAAGGTAAGTGACTTGCCCAAGATCACCCAGCAAGTTAGTATGTATCAAGGTAGAGCTGAATTCAGGTCTTCTGGGTTTCAAAAGTTTTCCTGCCTCCACCCACTCCGCCATACTTCCCTCCTAGTAAAGACTCATTGTTCTATGGAAAAGAGTGTTCCTCACAACAATGTTGTGAAATAGATGATGCAAATATTATCATGACTACTATCCAGATGGGAAAACAGAGGTTCACAGAAGGAGCAGCACTGGGCTCATGTGAGGACAGAGCTGTCCTTTGACATCGGCAGTCACTTCTACTTTGGCCTCCCCTCCTCTTCTCATTGACTGGTATTGACTTCGTACAGATTTAAATATACTTTAAAGTTTCCATGTTGCTTACACACTGCTTGAGGGGAGAGATTATAACATATTTTTTGGCATTCCCAATGCCTAGCCCATAGTAGGCATTTAATAAGTGTTTACTGATTCACTGATTCAGAAAGGGCAGGAAGCCCAAAAAGATGCTTCTGGTTGAGGTGTGCATGGTTCTAAATGATGTTCCTCCTGTGCTTCGGCACAGCTGGTGCTCTCCATCTGGTCCCCTGTGCATCTCCATTCTCCCCCTGTGCCATCCAGACCTCTAAACACCTGCATTGACTTTCCCTCAAGCAATGTGCTTGCTGGGTTTCTGACAGTTTGGTTTCTGGCCTATTACTTGCGTTCACTCCCAGCATCCATGTGTGCCAGACTTAGAATCCTCGAATCCCAGAGCCGAAGGGCATCTCAAAGCTCATCTTCTTCAATCTGCTTCTCAAGACAAAAATCCCCTTTGTGGTGCTTGTTTATCCAGCTTCTACTTGAACAACTCTAGATACAGGGAATTCACTATTCCCCCCAAAATTCCATTTTTATACCATATTGCAGTTTAGGAAGTTCATCTTTATGTTACATTAAAAAAGTGCCTTCCTTTAACTTCTACCCATTGGTCCTAGTTCTTCCCTCTGGAGCTACTCAGAAACGTATTTCCTCTTGATCTAACAGACTTTTAGCTATAATAAGGTAATACTAATATCTCCCCTTCCAACCTCATCTGAAGCTGAGCCATAAGTGCGTGGCCACATAATGAGAAGACAGGTCTCATTGGAAAAGACCCCAGTATTGGGAAAGATCGAAGGCAAAAAGAAAAAGAGACAGCAGAGTCATGAAGGCTATAAATATGATCTTGGACAGACATCAGGAGATAGTGGAGGATAAAAGGGCCTGGATCGCTATGGTCCATAAGCTCATGAGGAGTCAGGACTGAATGACTGAACAACAGCTCATCCCGATAAGTCTTTTTTTTTTCCTACAGACTAACCATCCCTAGTACTTTTCACTATTCCTCAGAGGAAACTGTTTATAAGTCCTTTTTAATCATGGTTACTGATCTTCAGATAACCTTTACTTTGTCAATGTCGCCCTTAAATTTCAGTAGGCAGAACTGAACATGATGTTCCAGATACATCTGACCAGAGCTAAGGAAAAAACCATTGTCACTGCTCTCATTTGGGACCTTAGACATGCCCCACATGCCTCCTCACATCTTTATGGACACTATCCTACCCCCATTTCCATAGAACCTAGATATGGCCATGATCTTTAAATTTCCTTAAATTAAATTAAATTTGTAAAGAGTTATCACATGGCTAGTGCTAAGTGCTGGGGCAGAAAGGAAAGTTTAGATAAGGCAGTCCCTGGAACTTGGAGCTTCCAGTTTAGTAGGAAGAGAGGGCACGTACCATACACAAAATAATGCAGAATAAATGCATACAGGGTGCTATGTGAAGAAAAGTCATTACTGATTAGGGAGGGGAGATGGGATCAGAAGAGTTTTTCAAGGAGTATAAATAAATACTTGGTCTTTATTTTTTTACTTTAAAAATAATATATTTTTACCATTTTTTATTTTTAAATTTTTAGTTCCGAATTCTTTCCTTCCCTCCCACTCTCTCCCCACTGAGGGAGCAAGCAATATGGCATCAATTATATATGTGAAATCATGCAAAACATATTTGTGTATTAGCAATATTGAAAAAAAGCAAAAAAAATAAAGTAAGAAAATTATACTTCAATTTGCACTCAGAGTTGATTAATTTTCTCTCTGGAGGTGGACAGCATTTTTTTTTTCACCATGAGTCCTTTGGAATTGTCTTAGATCATTGTATTGATTAGAGTAGCCAAATCTTTAACGGTTGATCATCATTATAACATTGCTGTTACCATACACAATGATCTCCTGCTTCTTCTCACTTCACTTTGCATCAGTTCATACAGGTTTTGCCATGTTTTTTTTTTTTCTGAAACTACCTCCCTCATCATTTCATATAGTACAACAGAACTCCATCACAATCATATGCCACAATTTGTTCAGTTCATCTTTTTAAGAAGTTCTTTTCTTCAGTGAATTTTTTTGTCTTTTTAATTTTTTCTTTTTTACCATTAGGCCAATTTTGTTTTTTTAAAGTATTTTCTTCAGTACTTTTAATGTCTCCCCCCTTTTTAACCAACCTATTAATTCTCTTTTCATAAATTTCTTATATCACTCTCATTTCTTTTCCCAATTTTTCCTTTACCACTCTTATCTCTTTCTTTAATGCTTCCAGGAATTCTTGTTGGATTTGGGTCCAATTAGCATTTTTCTTTGAGGCTTCAATTGTAGCTATTTTCACATTTTTGTCTTCTTCTGAGTTTGTGTCTTGATCTTCCCCGCCACCCTAGTAACTTATGATCAAGTTCTTTTTTTGTTGTCTATTCATTTTTCCAGCCTATTTCTTCTTGACTTTGAATGTTACATTAAAGTTGGTCTCTGTTCACCTGGGAGAGATACTGTCCCAAGATTCAGGCTTTTTCATGCTGTTGTTCTCAGAGCTAGTTCTGTGGGGTCTATAAATTTTCTGTGATCCCAAGGTGTAATCTGGGCAGAAATGTAGTCATTGTTCTCCTGCTCTATACTCTGGTCTTTATCCAGAAAAGGCCCCTGCTCCCCCACCACCACAAGCATTAACCCTCTTATTAGCCCTGGAACTGTGAACAGGTTCCCTGCTCTCCTGCAGCCACCTTGTTTCATTCTTCTTGGCTTTGGAGCTGGGACCAGGGCCCCTGCTCCCTTATGGAGCTCTCTTGTGGCTATGTCCAGGAACCATGACCCAGAACTGCATATGGGCAATAGAGCTGTCAATCAGTTCCATCTGTACTCAGTGCCACCAGAGGGTCCCTTGTGATCTCTTTCTGACCAGTAGTCCAACCCCCTTACCAACTCTGGGTTCAGAGCTCCTAAAGCTGTTTCAGCTACCTCAGCTTTTGCTATTGTTGCATGTGTGTGCCACAAACAGGCCTTCACCCTGGTATCACAGACCCCCTCCTGCCAACTTTCTAAGTTTTCTTAGGCCAGAAAAATGTCCCACCCTGACCTTTTGTTGGCTCTACCACTTCAAAATTTGATTTAAGGAGCCATTTTAAAGTTGTTTGGAGGGGAATGTTGAGAGAGTTCAGCTGGGTTGCTGCATCTAATCTGCCATCTTGGCTCCATCAACACTTTCTGTCTTTAAAATGTTCTCAGGTTTTCAAGTTATCCCTGAATCAACAATTTGCCAGTTTTCAGTACTAGGAAGAAACTACTTACCATAATATGGGGCATCCCTGTCAGGGTTTCCTTCTTCCTCTGAATCCCTCCATCCTCATGGTCTGTCCTACTCAGCATTAGCATTCATAATTTTGCATTGCTATTCAAGTTTTCACACAGATACTGTGTGATACAGACTGAAAGTGACAAGAGGTCAGGAGCCATGCTTTGGTCATCTCTGCATTCCCTCAGCACAGGAACGAGCATTAAGTAGGAGGTCAGTAAATGGATGGAGGTTACAGAAAAGCAAATGTTGGCTTGAAGTAAGCAAAATCTTTCAATCTCAAAATGGAACGGACTTCCTTAGCAGGGAATGGCTTCACTCATATTGGAGGTCTTCAAGCAAAAGCTAGATAATCATTTACTAGATACCAGCTCAGTTCCTGACTCTCCAGCATGCCTATCCACCTCCAATTCAATGGCTTTCTCTCACTGGCAATACCTCCATTCCTATAGCATCTTCCTCCAACAGGCAAGTTCCTCGTCAGAATTTCCATTTGTGGAGGCACCACACAAGCCCTGCTCACTCTATCCTAGCTCAGATTCTTTCCCACCTTGCCCCCAGATGGGCACCTATTCTACCTGCCATTCCATTCTATCAGCCTTTTTTGAGTTTTCTTCCCTATTAGAATATAAGCTCTTTGAGGTCAGTGACTTTCTTTTTGTTTGTATTTCTAGCTCCAGTGATTAGACACAAAGTGACTGCTTAATAAATGCTTTATCTAATCAAATCTCATGTGGTAGGAGGAATCCTTGTTCAGACAGAGGTTAAATTGATGTTTTCGAAGGTTCCTTCCAACTATGAGATTCTGAGATCCTGCAAAACGTGTGCTGAAAGTTGTTTGTTCAACTGGCACATATAATTTTTTCACATATAAATACAGTTCCAGGAATACAGGTGAACGAATGATTTCATGCTCATACTTCAAGCTAGAGGCACTTGAACTCAGTATGCAAGTGGAAGCAAATAGATTTGCCCATTGTTCTTTTGAACAAGGAATGCTGACATTTTCTAAAATAAATAGTGTAAAAATAGCTCACATTTCTACAATACTTTATAGTCTGAAAATCACTTTACTTGCAGCAATCCTATGAATCAGATAGCATAAGTATTACACCCATTGTACAGATAAGGAAACTTAAGCAACTAGAGGTTAAAATGACTTGGCCAAGGTCATACATTTATCAGAGCTATGACTTGAATTCAGGCCTACTGTATCCCAAAGAGATCATAAAAAAGGGAAAAGGACCTACATGTACAAAAATATATATAGCAGCTCTTTTTGTTGTGGCAAAGAATTGGAAATCGGGGAGATGTCCATTACTTGGAGAATGGCTGAATGTGTTGTAGTGCATGAATGTAATGGAATACTACTTGCTGTAAGAAATGACAAGCAGTCCAAGGCAAAATATGGATTTTCAATAAAATAGAGGACTTTCAAGTTTTCTCAGTGAAAAGACCAGAGTTGAATAGAAAATTTGACTTTCAAACACAAGAATCAAGAGAAGCATGAAAAGGTAATCAAGAAAAAGAAAAAGAAACTGCAAGGGATTTACTAAAGTTGAACTGTTTGGTTGTTTTGTTTACATTCCTACAGGGAAAGATGATATGTATGATTCATGAGACCTCAATAATTGGGTAGCTAAAGGGAATATGCATGTGTGTATACGTACGTATATATGTGTATATGTTTATGTATGTGTATGTATATAGGTTTATGTGTGTCTCCATATATATGCATATATATGTGTGTATGTGGGTGTATATATATATGTATATGTGTGTGTGTATATACATATATATATATATGCAGAGGGGG
>JAQQSZ010012623.1:0-11965 GCA_028646595.1 Phalanger gymnotis | reverse complement strand
AGACTAAAGAGTTCTATGTTCCTTGCTTGGGTGTATGCACTGCCTTATCAGCTACACTCCTCCTTCCCCAAAAGCCCCTGCCGCAGAGCTTAAATCTTCAGCAGGCTCTTTTCTCCTGCTCTGATCAGCCCCTTACTTCCTCCCACCAGGTGGGCCTGGGGCCAGAAGCAACTGCAGCCTAGTTCTAAAGCTGCCCCACCTCCGGTGCCCCAGGGGCAAGTGGCCAGAACCGCAAACTCAGTCACACAGCTTTTCCCACTAACCTTCTCTGCTGTCTTTGCTCTTTGTGGGTTGAGAGGTCTGGTACATGCCACAGCTCGGGATTTTGGGATGCCAGGGCACTTTCCGCTCGTCTCCTGGTCTGGTAGGTCCGCGTCTGGTCTGTTCGCGCCGTGCGCTGCTCAGCTTCGCTCCCCTCGGCTGGGGGCTGGGAGGTCCGTGTGGAACCGACCTTACCCAGAGACCATCCAGGCTGTCCTGCGGTGGAGCCCTGCTTCCCTCTGCCACTTTGTGGGTTCTGCAGCTCTAAAATTGGTTCAGAGCCATTGTTTTATAGGTTTTTGGAGGAACTTGGTGGGGAGCTCACGCCAGTCACTGCTTCCCGGCTGCCATCTTGGCTCCACCCCCCCACATTCCTTTTCACTACCTATCCAAATGTACTTGGAATATATCATCTCTTTCTCCTAGGATCTCTAACTTTCTTTATGATATAGCTCAAATACCACTTCTTCAATATTGATTTTGCTGATCCCCTACTGCTAGTGCCTTCCTTCACTGCCTATTTTAACTTTCTTATATTTATTTTATATTTCTTCTGTATGTTTATTTTGTATGTGATTGTATGTACATTGTATGTCCTTGTCTTCCACAACAGAATTGAACAATATTTTTTATTATCAAACCAAAATTATTTCATTTTCATTTTAATCATTGTATCCCAGCATCACACATAGTTCCTTGCTCTTCACAAATGCTTTCTAACTGATTGATTAGTTGGTTGATTGTAAATCTATTAGAGTCAAGGATGGAAATTTTATCTGCTAAAGTAGGGAATTCTAAATTAACTTCCCCACGTGGTTTGTTGCCTTTACTTACTCTTTTAATTACATCAGATATCAAAATCAATGCTGAGCAACAGCGGGACTGAAAAAATAATTCCCGTCTTAGAATCCCATTCTTAGAATTCAAGAGACAGGCAAGTTACAAAACTGTAGTATCATGTGACATATTAGCCACTTAGCTGACTATTCGAAGATTTTCTGAAAACTCACTTAGTTCTATTGACTGGTTTTATTTCTCACCTATAAAAGCAATTGTGACAATTCATCATTTAATGATGAGAAGATAGACTTCTAGCTTGGGGAAAAATATATGCTGTTTGAAAAGAGTCTCTTCTGGTAACTCTGAAGTTCAAAAAATCATTAGTTTGATCAATACTTAAGACACTCTTTTGAGAAGCATGACTTTGGTTAATGAAGCCAGCTTCATTTAATGCTATTTGCCTTTGTAACAAATTGCATTTTGTACTTTCTTGTTATTCCTCATTTTCCTTCCACAATCTCTAATTTTTATGCTTTTATTTACATAACCCCAACATCTTTCCCTTTTTCTACCTATATCTTTTGTGGTTTCTATTCCTTCAAGGGCAAACTCCAACATTACATCCTTATGACCCAACCCACTTGAATTCCCACATGTGAAAGTGACTTCCCCCTGCCATGTATTTTCACCATTCTTCGCCTACCCCTCTGCTTTAATTTGAATCAGATCGACTATGAACATATATCACATTTCTAGGAGGCAGATGAAAGGAAATAAAACTCTCCACTTATGTCTACATGGGCTTCCTTTTATAAAGTATGATACCATTAATACTCTGTTACTCAATGATTAAACCAACTTAAACTGCACTCCTCTGCACCCGTGTTTTGCTAGTCTGTAAAAAATGTACACAGTAATGCTGCATCGATTTTTACTGCCAGCTCTGGGTATAAAATGTCCATAAGAGCCCCCTTTTTTATGGAACACAGATGTGGTCTGATCATTTTGAAGGGATGGACCACAGACCAGGTTGTCTTACACAAACTAGTCCACCTCTCCCTAATCTCAAAGCAATTTACCAAATAATGAGTTAGATGGTAGTAGTGCAATAACTATGTAATTTTGTCTTCTCTATTTACGGTCCATAGTGGATCCTGTTGTGAAAAAGTAATTTGGCCTTTTATTACACAATAATGCAAACCCTTTCTGCCTCTCTCCTTCCACTTGGTCCCAAGAGAGGAAAAAAAAATTGGCAAGACTCTGAAGTCATCCAGGATCATTTGAAAACAAATCATATGATCTCTTTGCCACTTTGTAGGACCTTGAAGTTAGGAGGGGAAAAATTTTTATTTATAATACCTTTCCACAAGGACAATAATCCTTTCATGAGATGAATACCATTATTGAATTAAAGCACAGGTATTGATTAACAGCCATTTTCCTATAGGGCAATGAAAGTGCCAATTGACACACATTGATTAAAACTGGATTATCTTCACTGGTAAGCTTAGTAAAATATCTGTGGCAGTGAGAAAACATAATTGTCTCTCCAATTCCTCCCCTTTCCCCAGATGTCATACTTGGCTGTAGAATCCAAGACCCTGCAGATGTTCTCTGTGCCCTTGACATGAAGTCAACAATTACTGGCAAGAGTGAAATTTATTTAGGCCGTGAATCCATTTGAACACAAATCCTTTAGAATATCCAGGGAAATGGACAGATGCTGTTTTTCATGACTAAATCCCATGTATATTGGCCAAACCACACAATACCACCCATCCCAACACATGCCACAAAGCATATATATGAAACTAATATAATTTTGTTTCCCCCTTCCTTTTTCTTTTGCTGCCCATATTAAATCCTTCTGTGTAACAGAAATTCTGTAGCCACAGAATTTAAAAGCAATGTGCCTGATGTACTTTAAATTCTAGCACTAATCATATAATTTTATTCTTGTGAAATAAATTACAATAATATTTTCTTTGAATATGCTTAATCTGAAGCAACTAAAAAGTAGCATAGGAAGATACGTGTACAGTATTTTTCCTCCTTGAAGTAAACAGACTGAGATAGAAAGATTATCTTATTTTCATATCACAAATATTCCATTTAAAAGAACAATATGTATTATTAATTTGAGAGAGGCATAATGGCATAGTGGATAAGAGAGTTTTTTCTCCAGGAAGACATGGGTTTTTAACTTGTGTCACTGTCACATACTGATAATGTGACCCAGGGCAAGTTATTTAATGTTTTAGTGTGCTTTAGGCCAGAGATGTCAAACTTGAGGGTCAAGGCACAAGTAGTTTGTAAAATTCCCCAACCCAGAACACCCAGAGTCAGATTAAAATATAATTGGGAAATGTTTAACAAAATAGATAAAAATACAATACCATGCAGAAACTACTAGTTTCTGATTTTTGAGTCAATATGCAGTCAGGGAAATCTGTTTCTATTTGAGTTTTATATCACTTATTAGGCAACTCTTTAAGACTCTAAGTTGCAGAAAATGTATTGACCTAAAATGGTAAAAGATTTCTTATTCAGGAGTTCCCTATATTACTAAAATTGCAAATCACAGGTTCAGCAATTATCCCAATATTTTATCAATAAATAAAGTAAAATGTGTGGATGTTGGTACTTGATGATTATAGAGATCACCAATCCCCTTATTATACAGAAGAAAAAACTATGGACTAGGTAGAACAAATGACTTGGTTAAGTCCACACAGTAAGAGATAGAGCTGCGATTTGAACTCAAATCTTTAAAGTTTAGTCCATTTTCTACCCTAACATAATGCATTATGCTTGACTGAAGTAAATTATATTACAGACTCACTTCTCTTCCACAGAAGAGAGTGAAAGTCTTGTATCCATGTTTTTTTTTAAATATCCTTCTCATTATTTTCTTTCTAGTTAGGAGAGATGTAAGAATCAATCACTCAGGATGTATTTACTGATAGCTTACTATATGCCAAGTACTATATAAATTGTTGGGAATAAAAATGAAAGAAAAGCAGTCCCTACTTTCAATGAATTAATATCTTCATTGGAAAATAATGATATAAGTAGATTGATACAAGGTATTTACAGAATAAGTTGGTGATAATCTTACGAGGTAAGACTTTATCATCTGGAAAGACTTCCTGCACAAGACATCACTTCAGCTTTATCTCCATGGAAGCCTGAGAAGGTAAGAGGCACAGATGAAGAGAGAGAATGGTCTAGATATGGGCAACAGACAGTTCAAGGGCATGGAGACAGGATTATGAAGTGTCATATGTGAGAAATAGCAAGCAAAAGAGTTTAGATGTATCATAGAATGTGTTACTCAATCAATGATTTAATAAACACCTATTAAACATGTCTATGTCCCAGAGACTGTGCTAAGCATTTGGGAAGTAAAAAGCGAGAAAAAAAGTTCCTGCTCTCAAGGAACTTATAACCTAATGAGGGGGGCAACATGCAATCAAATACATACATAAAAACACACATATATGTGTATACACACACACACACACACACACATATATATATCCTATATCCTGGGTGTATATGTGTGTATGTGTATCTATTTATATCTAGGTATATATATTATATATACACACACAGATAAACTGACAGACATACACATACATATTCCCTAAGAGAAGGAAGACCCCAGAATTAAAGGGGCATTAGGAAATGCTTCCTGTAACACATGGAATTTTACTTGGGGCTTGAAGGAAGTCAGGGAAATCTATAGACAGATTTGAGGAGGGAAAGCATTCTAGGCATATGGGGCAGCTAAAGAAAATGCCCAAATTCAAGAGATGGATGTCTTGTGCATTGAACAACCAAGAAGCCAGTGTCACTGTACTGAAGAGTATATGGTGGGGAGTAAGGTATATGAAGACTGAAAATGAAGGGAATTACATTATGAAGGACTTTCAATGCCAAACAGCATTTTAAAGTTGATCCTAGAGGTGATAGGAAGCCATTGGAGTTTATATTGAGTAGGGGAGTGACATGGTTGGTTGCTCTTTAGGAAAATCACTTTGGTGCCTGAATGGAGGATATATTTTAATAGGGAAGAGTCTTAAAATAAGTAAACTCACTAGCAGAGTCTCACAATACTCCAGGTGTGCTTTTATGAGGACCTGTAGCAGAGTAGTGATAGTCTCAGAGGACAGAAGTGCACATGTGTGAGAGATGTCACAAAGATGAAATTGATAGATCTTGGAAACAGCTTAGATATAGGGGTGATAGATGGCAAGGAGTTGAGGATAATTCCTAGGTGGTAAACCTGTGTGACAAGGAGGATAGTGTTGTCTTCTCTAGTGAGTAGTGAAAATAGGAGGGCGGATTGGGTTTAGGGGAAAAATAATGATGATGAGTTTGCATTTTTCATTTAAAATGACTACTGTGTATCCAGTTTGAGATATCCAAAAGATAGTTAAAGATATAAAATCTGAGGTCAACAGGAAGGTTGGACAGGATAGGCAGATGTGAGAATCATCAGCATAGAGATAATAATTAAATCTATGAGAGCTGATAAGAAAACACTTTGGCAGCTAAATAGATTATGAAATAAATTGGAGACAGACTCTAGGAAAGGAGCAAAATTAGAAGGATATTGTAATGTCCAAGAAATGAGTGAGGGGGACCTTAACTGGTGGAGCAGCCATGAAAATTAAAAAAAAAAAAACAATTCTGAAGTAGTCACTTGCTATTATAGAGTTGTGTTAATGCCTATAGTTTTTAGATGACATATTTTTGCTAAATATGTTTATTGTAGATATGTCTTTGAATGCATATGTTTTTATTCTGATACTAAGGGCATTGATTTTCTCTGGGGAAAACAGCTAAAAATTTATGTAATTAAATTCATTTTTACAAAAGATCTGAACTTGGGGAAAATGAACTTAAAATACTTTGATAATATTTTAATATAATTGTTTTCCCTTTTATCCCTATATATTTTATTTTTTGTATTTATGTGTTTTATGAGGAAAGTGTTATATTAAGAAAATATAAAGTATACACATCGACTTAGAATGAAATAGAGATCTAAAATAGCAGAATTAAAAAAAAAATAGAAGCCAAACAAGAGCAACAGAATTAGAAAAAAAGCCCTGGGCCAAATGGATTTATAGCTTAAATTTATAAAATGCTAAAGGTAAGTTGATAATTATGTTACTTTTTTAATAAATTGAATAAGAAAACATTCTAGAAACCTCTTTTATGAGACAATATAGTCTTAATATCTAAATGAGTTAGAATTAAGCAAAGATGATTGTAGAACAATATTATTAATGAATATTGATGCAACATATTAAATAAAATCCTTACAAAATGACTATAGTAACATGTTGAAAATAATTGTCCTCTTCAACATTAAACCAGAGATTAAAAACTGATTCAATAATAAGGAAAGCAATGTAATGTATCTTGAATACAGTAGTAAAAGAAGGATGACTCATCTCTCCATTTCAAGGCAAAGGGAAAACAAATATAAAAAATTACAATTTAACTTGATCATAACATGATTTAAAAAGCTGAATGCTTAAATCTTAGCAAAAAAGTAGATAAAATATCTTTATGTGCAGAAGATTTTATGATTTACTCAGAAAACCCAATGAATCAGCAAAGAAACAAATGGAAATAATTAATAATTTCATTAAAGTAGCAGAATACAAAAAATCAAGATTTCTGACATTATCTAGCAATAATTAAATCCAATAGAAACAATAAAATAAATTTTAAAATAAAAAGAAAAGAGAAGTTCAATTCAAAACAATATTTAGTTTCAGTAAATATCTGAGAGTCAATCTGCCAAGCTATATTCAATATTTTTATAAACAAAATTAGAAAACACTCCTCAAATAAGTTAAGAAAAATTAATAATTGAAAGCATGTTCATTGTTTATATCTAGGCAACATCAATGTAATTAGAAATACCAATGCTACTGATGTAGAGATTTATGAATACACCAACCAAACTACCAAGGCAATTTTGGAGATAATTAGACAAACTAATCTGAAAATTTTATTTCAAAGAAAAAAAGGTCAAGAAATAATGTGTGAGTGTATGTGAGTGTGTGTGTGTGTGTGTGTGTGTGTGTGTGTGTGTGCGCGCGTGTGTGTTAGGGATGAGGATTGAATGAGGAATAACACTTTAAGATCAGTAATTTTGCTATAGAGTTGTCAAAAACTATTTGGTAATTATTACAAAAATAACTTACTTCAAAGAGAATGAATATGTAAGAATCAGAGCAATGTAACTCAACAATGCAATGTTCAATAAAACTAGTGATACATTACTTGGAGAAAAACTCAGTAGGTGAAAAGAACTACTGGAAAAACTTAAAAGCTGTTTGGGGAAAAAAGCCATTAACCAGAATTTCACACTTCACACACAATGATTTCCAAATGAGTACTAAACTTAAGTATAAAAAGCTAATTCATAAAAATGTAAAATAAAGTAGGAGAAAATTGATGAAAATATCTCACATAAGCATTGCCAGAGGATAATTCTCTACCAAAGAAGGGAGAAAGGAATCAATAAAAAATAAAGTAAGTATTTTGATTATATGAAAATGGAAAACTTACTGGATCACTCCAAATAAATTTAAAGGAATCGAAGACATGGAAGCATGGAAGGAAGGAAGGAGGGAAGAGAAGGAGGAAGAAAGGGAAGTAAAGAAGGAAGGAGGGAACAAAGGAAGAGAAGAAGGAGGAAAGACAGAAAGGAGGGAAGGACAGAAAAAAGGAAGGAGAGGGGAAAAGGACAGAATAAAAAGGGAGGAAAGAAAGATGTCACAAAGTCAGAGCATGCAATATCTGAGGGCATAACAGAGATACCAAGAAAATCTCATATTTTGCAGCCAAACTAAGGAATAAAATTGATGAAGAAGGTGCAGAAGTAACCTATAGCCCTTCAGTCCTTTTGCAGCCACAGTAATATGCTTAATTTGGGGGATTTGTCAGGCTCATAGCCAGAGACAAGTATAACTCCTGGAAAATATTGTTGATAAGGATGGAAATGAATAAAGGGCTGAGGCCAATATTTGCATTGGCCCAGAAGATGAAGGTAGAAGCCAGAAATTGAGGCAAAGTGTGAGGCCAGAGCCCAATTCTGAATTTGATTCCTTTTGCTAGGTCAGGAATGTGGAAGAAGGAGAAAAAAGGAACCACTAACCAGCCTTCTCAACCAGAATTGTGTTATGGCAACTGAAGGGACATCCAGATTGAGGCAATCAAAGTCCTAAGCAGGGATTCTTGAAGAATATGTAGGTGGGAACAGACACTGACTTTGGCACAGAGATTTAATACAGGAACAGAAGAGAAAATTCTGAATATAATGAAGAAAAATATGGGTTAAGAATAGCTCAAGAGGTAAATCCAAATGAAGACCAACTCACACAAAAATGCAAATAAAGCTGCAAGGAGGGAGAGAATGGCTTGGGAGCAAAGACTTCAAAGTGGATGGAATCAAAAATATGAGTAATTTAAAATAAAATAAGGGTTCTTGGCATAGGGTGTGGGAGGGTATGAGAGAATAAATAACAGGATAAGAGTTGTAAAAAGTGTTTCAAAAAGAAGACTGAAAAATAGAATGGAGCAAACAGTACATAATGACTCAAGGAAAAATGAGAAATATTAGAAAAAAATGCTGAAAAATTAGAATGTGAATCATCATCAAAAACCAGATGCTATTTTAAAAACATATAATTTAAGAATCATCAGGCTCCCTGAAAATAGATTGAAAATGTATAATTTAAGAATGATTACAGACCCTAAAAATGCCCGAAGAAACATCATGGATGTCATATTTCAAGGGGTCAAAAATGAAACTACTATGACCAGATACCAACATAAAAATTAAAAAAAAAAACTCTATCTCTGTTGTCTACATATTTAGAAATTGTAGCTATGACAATACAATAAGAAAAATAAATGGACAGAATAGCATATGTAAAGAGCAAACACAGTTTTTTTTTTCCTTTTTGAAGATAACATGATGATCTACTTAAAGAATCCAAAAGAGTTAAATAACAGTTAAAAAAAATGAAACAAATTATAACGTCGATGAATATCACTATCCTTTCTGTGTATTATCAATAAAAATTTAAAGAGAGAGAAAGAGCCATTCTGTTCAAAGTAAGCACAGAATGTGTAAGAAATCTGGGAGTGCACCTACTGAAGAATTATATTAATACACTAAGAAATACTTGTTACAGAAATAAAAGAAAACAAAATTGAACAGAGCTATTAATTGTTCATAGTTAGGTCATGCCAATATGGTAACAGTGACAGTATTTTCATAATAGTTTTCAAATTAAATACTATATGTATGAAGTAAGCAAATGGTAATGCTATAGAACTAGCCAAAATAATAACAAAATTCATCTGAAGAAATAAAAGATTATGAATGTAAAAAGCAATAAAAGAGATGATAATGAAGATTATCTCCAAATCTCACCAAGATCCATCACAATTTGATGAATCAATTTCTACCTCATTAAAGATTTTAGAAATAAGATTTCAAAGTTTTCAAATTTCTTCTCATGATTTAAAATTTTAAATGAACTTTTCAACAATTCACTGGCATATTCACTTTGACCAATGCACATGAACACATATAAAGCAAGTCCATGATCCTGGTTTTGAAGAACCTACAACCAAAGAGTGTATACGAGGCAAATATAAACATGAATATAGATGATAAATATTATAGTTATTCAAATGATTTCTAGAAACACAGTAGCGGGGGGTGGAGCCAAGATGGTGGCTGGAAAGCAGTGACTGGCATGAGCTCCCCACCAAGTCCCTCCGAAAACCTATAAAAAAATGGCTCTGAACCAATTCTAGAGCTGCAGAACCCACAAAGTAGCAGAGGGAAGCAGGGCTCCAGCCCAGGATAGCCTGGATGGTCTCTGGGTAAGGTCTGTCCGGCATGGACCTCCCATCTCCCAGCTGAGGGGAGCGGAGCTGAGGGAAGCAGAGCCCAGCGCGTGCGGCGCGGGCCGACCAGACTGTGGACCAACGAGACCAGGAGCCAAGCGGAGAGTGCTCTTGCATCCTGAATTACTGAGCTGTGGAATCTACCAGACCTCACAACCGAAAAACAGCAAAGACAACAGAGAAGGTTAGTGGGAAAAGCAGCAGGAGGGGACCGAGTTTGCAGTTCAGCTACCGCCCATGGGGCAGCAGAGGTGGGGCAGCTTTAGAACTAGGCTGCAGTTGCTTCTGGCCCCAGGCCCACCTGGTGGGAGGAATTAAGTGGCTGATCAGAGCAGGAGTGAAGAGCCTGCTGAAGACTTAAGCCCAGTTAGGGTAGGGGGTTCTTGGGGAAGGAGGAGTGCTGGTGAGGCAGCACATCTGCCCAAGCATGAAACGTAGAACTCTTTAGTCTACAAACAGCCATACCTTGCTGAAAAACTCAAGGGTTAAGTAAGTTGGCTGGGAGCATGGCAAGGTGGTGAAAACAGACCCAGATTCAGTCTCAGACTCTGGAATCCTTCTTTGGTAACAAAGGAGACCAAAATATACAGTCAGAAGAAGTTAACAAAGTCATAGAGCCTACAACAAAAGCCTCCAAGAAAAACATGAACTGGTGTCAGGCCATGGAAGAACTCAAAAAGGATTTAGAAAAGCAAGTTAGAGAAGTAGAGGAAAAATTGGGAGGAGAAATGAGAAGGATGAGAGAAAACCATGAAAAACAAGTCAATGACTTGCTAAAAGAGACTCACAAAAATACTGAAAAGTATACTGAAGAAAACAACACCTTAAAAAATAGACTAACTCAAATGGCAAAAGAGCTCCAAAAAGCCAATGAGGAGAAGAATGCCTTGAAAGGCAGAATTAGCCAAATGGAAAAGGAGGTCCAAAAGACCACTGAAGAAAATACTAGCTTAAAAATTAGATTGGAGGGGGGGCAGAGCCAAGATGGCCGCATGTAAACAGCGTCTTGCCGGAGCTCTCTCACAAGTTCTGTTGGATTCCTATAAAGTGAATCTGAGTAGATTTGAGAGAGTTAGAAATTGCGAGCAGTCTGAGTGGGGCAAATTTCCCAGCTCGGAGAATCTGAAAGGCTGAAGGAACGAATCTGTAGGCTAGGAGAGCGCTCAGCCTGCTGAGCTGCCCCAGACGGGACCAAAGCACAAGCAGCTGGCCGGAAAACCCACGTGGGAGACAGGCTGGGAGAAAGCCAGGCGCCTGAAACCAGCGCAGATCCCCAGGCCTCCCAACACAGGACAGCACTCTGTGGAAGAGACGAGAGGTAGCGCAACGCCACCGACTGTGAGGTACCAGCTCCTGAGGCTTGCAGCCCAAAGGTTTCAAATGCTTCTTGAGCTTCCGGGAGACATAATGGCCAGGTAAACAGCTCTAATCCCTCCCCTCCCCACCCAGAGAATTCCTCGGGGAAAAAAAAAAGAACGCTAGAACAGAGGAGACAGAAGTGGGACTTCAGTGGCCGAGTAGTTGGAGTACCTGAGTCCCAGAGGGGCAGAGCCAGCAGGGGTCGACACCAGGAGCCCAGACATGCTCTTGCTCCCCCAGGGGAAGTGCCAGACACTCAGCTCTAACAACTAAGTGCTGAGACCATTGCTGAAGAGCAACAGTGCTAGAAAACAACCCCAGGGGAAAAGATTTCGGGCAGCCAGACCCTCTCCCCCACACCTCAGGAAACTGAAGGCTATAATTCACCAAGACAACAAAGAGACTCACACTCCTCAGAATAAGAAAGCTGGGACAGTGAGCCCTGAGCCCCAAAAGCAGAAAATTTCAGTAAAGCCAGTAAAAGGCTAAACAACATGAAGAACACAAAAAAAACCGAGGACGATTGATTCCTTTTTTGGAGACAGGCAGGATCAAAATACCAATTTGGAAGAGGATAACAATGACACTATATCCACATCTAATACCTCAAAAGGTA